>LTAE01006233.1:0-25979 GCA_001647135.1 Pontederia paniculata
CAAGTCTAGGTTTCAAAGAAACCATACAAGAGTATTTATAGGGTTCTAAACACTCCATATATCAAAAAGTATGGAAACCTAACTAAAAGAAAATATAATAAAAGGTAACCTAATATAAGGAAAACTCCTAATAAAAGGAAAACTAATCAAAAGACCTAGCTAAAGGGCTCATGCTAAAGGCCCATAACTAAATACTAATGACCATAGGGCATAAGGCCCTTATATTATTCTTGTTCTACATCACTCTTTCTCAGGTTGCTGGTACTCGTCATCTCCTCCTGATGCAATCCCCAACATGAACAAGAGAAAAACCAATGTCAAGAAGAAGGACGAACGAATCTTACCTCTAATTCTCAAGAGGAGCGAGAGAGAGAGAGGGAGAGAGAGAGAAGCAAAGAATGACCTTAGGGAAGAAAATTTCATGACCAAGGTTTATATAAGAGAGTCCTAGTGTTTTGGGTGGTTTTAAAAATGAATTCAAATTCGAAATCATAATTTAAATACATCTGCTACGTAGGGCACGACACGGTCCATATCCCGTTCGGATATGGTCCTTTTTGTCTGTTAACCGAACTTGCCATGAACTTAGCGCAACACGGCCCGTGTCCAAGTTGGACACGGTCCGTGTTGGACCTTTCGTTAATTATTTTTAATTAATTTTAAAAGTGTCGCATGTTACATAAGTTGACCTCCAGGCATTTGGTTATTGCTTAACTAGAACATATCAATTTATTATACAGCTTTGATTCGTTTTTCTGCTCCCTAGAAATGGGCAACATGCTGTCTGCAAATTGATTAAAGTTTGTCACATTTTGATAATATGATGCCGTGGGGATATAAAATATCAACCTTGAAGAAATCATAAAAGTATCACAAATTGTTACATAGAATCATAAAAGTATTACAGGAATTCGTAATATGTGAAGCATTAGGTATTTCTAGGCTTATGTTGAATTTATTTTTGTTGGTGTTGGTCTAACTCTCAACCATATCAAATAGCTTAGAATACATGCCTATAGTTACTAATAATTAACATGTTACCTATATATTCTTTTCTAAAATTTTATGAGTGCTTTTTAGTTGTCACTTGGAAAAATTAATAATCTGTTTCTTTACCCTATGTATTGTGCATGGTTTCCACATTCTATGCTAGTGATACTAGCAGTTGTATCGAGTATTTCTTGCAATGATCTTTCATTCTCCGTCCACATGATTTACACAGAAGTTGAATAGTGTCTTTCTTTCAGTCACCTTGGAACTTCCTTATCTTACTATGTGGCTGTGCATTATGATGAAAACTAGTTTTCTCATGTAGAATGTATGTATTTTAAGTAATGTCATGCTGAACTTTCTTTACTGAAAAATGAACTGTCTTTTCGTTTTTCTATCTTTGATTTTAATCTATGAATTCCTGAGTGGACATTCTTCTCCATGGTTTGTTTATGCTGTTTACTGCCAAATGAAGGATTTGATGACATGGATAGCATCTATGCCTCCCCTGAAGATTTCTCTAGTATGAAGCAGAAAGAAAAGGCCAAAGGACTTCACTTGCTGGAACACTTCGTGGGATGGTGTCATCAGTTTGGGGTATTAACTTATGAATGAATTGTTTTCTTTATGGTAAGTAAAATATCGCTGACTAGATTATACAAAACTGTGATATGTTTTAGGTACAATGTGAAGCATGGATAAAGAAAGGTGATCCAAAGGAAGTCATATGCAAAGAAGTGAAGAGAATTAAGCCAGATATCTTGGTTGTAGGAAGTCGTGGTCTCGGACCTTTCCAGAGGTATTGTGCTTACTTGAATAGGTAGATATCTTTTCGTATTTGTATAAAGTTGGGTTGCAGTAGAAGTGTTATAATGCGTTCAAAAAAGGAAAAGTGGCATAACATAAGGAGTTTTTGTTTTCAGCCTTTTTCTATATTGCGATCGTGCCTTAATTTTCACTTGGTAGTAATCACAGGGCTTGATTTTTAGAATCTTCCTATTAAGCTTGACCATGGATAGGGAGTATAGTTTCAGCATCTTATCGACGCGGGATGTATTATTGTTCGACAAAAAATTGTTGAGATCCAGAGAACTCTTGTCGTTTTGAATATTCTTGAAATGAGACTACATTGCACAAATGCATGAATTCATAATTTTGAGTGATTAGGCAATTCGGGATGATATTCCATCTGTTGAGATCCTTCAATTAATGAAATCAGGACATTTCTACTTATCATTTTAATGGAATAAGATAATTAACTGTTTTTTTTTTGTTAAAATAAAAGTGTCCAGATGTTGAGATCTATTTACGTAGACAACCAATGAGATTTGTGGCAAGCTGTATGACAAACATTTTGAACTAGTTTGGATATTGTTAGTGTTGATCATATGTCTCATGTTTGAAGTGCAAAGATGAGATGTGCAATCTGCCTACGAGCCAGTAAAAGACAAGTCTCCTACTTTTCCATGATTATATTATATTATCTGATAGAGAATACATCCTGATATATTTTCACATAATTTTTTTCTCTCTTCCTTTTCTTATATTGCTTGCTTTGGTTGCTTGTAATCAACTTTGCTATTCGACCATGCATATTATGCATCTTATGCATATTTGGTCAGTTGATATAATTGAATGAACTTCTCTATGATAAATGGGAAAAGGGAGAACTAAAACAAATTGCTTTGGTTGGTTCAAGTTAAAAACTCTCGGTGATGTATTTGACTTTGTCCTAATGCTGTTGAAGATGTGATATACTTGAAACACGTTCTATTGGAAACTCATATTCTCGTTTTTAATATTTATATTGACTAGTCCAACACGAATTTACTGAACCGTATTTGGTCACTGATGCTGCCAGGTTTGTCTCTACAGCTTAATCAGGATGTATTAAGATTCTCATCCTCTGAGTTTATTCGTTGTGTCTTAAGGCTAAGATCTCGTTGTAACCCGTTTCTATTTTACAGGGTCTTCGTTGGGACAGTGAGTGAGTTTTGCGTGAAGCATGCAGATTGTCCAGTAATTGCAATAAAAAGAAATGCTGATGAGACTCCCCAGGATCCAGTTGATGATTGACCTCCTTGGGATCATCTTGTGTGTGCTCCACGCTCACATTTCGGGTAGGAACCAAAAGTGGAGATGCATCTTTGAGTGTGCAATGTGGGTTGTGTATAAGTTACCCAACTATGCGCATTGTTATTTGTCTAATATGAACCATAAATTATGCTCTTTCTTTATCTTCTCATTATCTTGGTTGTTCCGTCGCTGGAATTGGAGCAGAATAAGTAAATAAATAGCATCACAATAATGGTTGATGGGGCTACATGAGAAAGATATTTTTAGTCGGCCCATCCCGTCTTCTTGGACTCGTCCGGGCTCGATACCAATTGTGGGCCGGTAGTCTTGCTCGGCCGGTGGGGCAACTGGGGCGAGCCCGGTCGAGTAACCATACGTCCTCATTGTTTTTTTATTATTCAAAGTTGCACGCCAACCAAAGTGGCTCAACCGGTAAGTGGATTAAGTTAAGTTGTGGCCGGTAACTTTAAAAGATATTATAGAGATATACATGGGATTAAAGTTTTAACTCTATCTCAAAGTCAATTGCTAATAATTCGAGACTTCGGTCGTCGCTCTAGAGCATTCCTAAATTTAAAGTCAACCTAAAATTGATATTTACATCACTAGAAATTACAATTAAAAGAATGAGGGTTTAAATATTATTATGAGCATCTCTGTGACTATAAGAATCTTGTCGTCCCCGACACCGGTATACGAGTCACGAACGTTAGGGGCCAGCAATACCCACTGACGATGTGAGGAACAACCTTGTGGCAGCATAGTTATTGGAATGAGGTGAAGATTCACGATGGTCAAGTGACAAAGATTGACGATCTCAAATCTAGAGATTTCACATTGCCGTCATGGAGTCCCAAAAATGTCAGCGTCTTGGGGGGATTCAATTTCTCGCGGATAAGACTTGGAATCCACACTCACTTGCAAAAGAAAATCTCATTTGTTGATGAGTAAATGATGGCTAAGATTGTTATTTTAATCTGAAAAATACAAGTGTCGTAGATTGACTTTTAAACGGCTAATATGCTCTGTCGGCATACTGAGAATAACTGCTCTGTAGGTGCATTAAGCCCTATAAATATACATATAGACATGGCCTCATGAGCCCTTTGTAACACTCCAAGAGTACATAGTGTCATATGGCACAATACCATCTTGGAATCTCTATGGACTTAAATCTTTGATTTAAAGTTTGACTTGACTAGACAAGAATACATACATGTAGGCACAAGATCAAACAACATAATTTTTTTTATAATTATTGCAAAAGTCTTTAATAAATAGTTGATGTCTAGTTTTAACAAAACTAAACAATATTTTATACAATTCACAATAATCTAAACAAGATTTAATAAGACATGTAGTTAAATCACCCGCAACTTATCCTATCACGAGCATCTATCACCATCTGCGATACAATCATCTATGTATAACAATTACCTACAAGATCCAATACAGGAAAGACGATTCCCCCATAAGCTATAATACTCCATCACATTGATATAAAAATTCTAAATGGAATGAATCATAATTATAATGAACAAAACAATAAAGGATCAATCAAATGTCAATGACTAGCATCAACCTTATATAATAATGCCAATAACAAGAAAAATAATCCAAGGCCAATCATAAACATTATCTTTAGACAATGAGGTCAAAAATTATTGAATAATCTAAGGTCAATGATTATTTTTACTTTTCATAGGGCAACACTATAAGGATAAATTCCAAATGCCTATATGAAAGATAATAATATTGTTTTTAATACAATGCATCTGTTCTATCTTACTTTTCAATACTTTGTGTATTCAACACTTTATAAGAAATACTTTGCTTTATAATCCTTTGTCTCTATCAATATAATGTTTTTTTCTTCAACGTAGTGCTTTATTCCAATGCAATGCTCTGATTTTGATGAGGTGTTTTGATTCAATGTGTTATTGTGTCTTACCTTTCTCTTATTCCATTAATGATTTCGAGATGACTTTGTGGTAACTATTAGAAAGAATGCTAATGAGCTTTCTAAGAAGTTCGACAATACAATAGGAATGCATGCATAAGCCACATATTTAGGCTTATGTCTCGATTTATTTTAGTTAATTTGTCATATCATGAATCATTTTGTTATGTTATTCTTTTTATTTCTTTGAGTCACAAATCTCCCTAAGTTTCCTATTTTTGTTGTCTAGAACACATGGCAAAGCAAAACCAAGGTTATCGAAGAAAATTGCACTCGAATCAGAATTAAACTCAAACTAGAATGGAAAATCAATGAAGTTGTCATGATCTGTAGCATAATTTAATGGAATGTTAAATGGACTTGTAACGACATTTGACAGAAGTAGAATTTGGGTTTCTAAGGCCATCATGACCATTGAAGTTGTAGTAGTTTCAGATGATCTTAAGGGTCGTGATATAACTCTTATGGGTCGTTAAATGACATTTCACAGGCCATGATAAAACTTTGAATGATGTTACATTATATGAAGTTACGAGCCATAAGTAAAGATAAATGAAAGTTGCCAAGTTTAAGTACCTAGATTCACAGTTGTTATATTCCATCACAAGGTATTAAAGTTGTTTTTCACGTGTCACTACAACCATTTTCCATATAAAATATGACAATTTCAGAGCTCACTAAATTTTATCACAAGTTACAACAACAAGCGCACATTCATCCGTTCTCATTTAAAATTGGATCTTTTGAAGTATTTTCAGTGGAAAGAAAAATTCTAACATACTCAAACTTTTTGGAGATAAAAAGGAAATATAATTGAGGAAATATAACTTACTCAACAAAATTATACCACAATCGAGAAGGAATTGCTAGTTGTCGTATTTCTAATGGAAAAATTCAAACAATAGTTGGTCAGGTCAAAGGTTATTGTTCACACATATCACACGGCCCTCAAGCACTTGTTTGTCAAAATGGAAGCTAAGACAAGGTTCATAAAATGGATATTGCTGCTCCAAGAGTTTGACGTGAACATCAAGATAGAAGTTGGTCAAAGAATCAAGTTGCAGATCACCTATCGAGACTTCAACATCTACCCCTTATTGGACAAACTTGCTAGGCATAATTGGAACCTTCCCAGACGAGCAGCTATTTGCGATGCTCACACAAGAAACACCTTGGTTTGCATATCTTGCAAATTACTTGGCAAGAGGTGTCATGCCCCAATGCCAATCTAAACAACAAAGAGAGAAATTCCTATATGAAGTCAAATGATATTATTAGGATGATCCTCTTCTATTTAAGGAATGCCTAGATGAAATTCTAAGGAGGCGTGTACCTACTGAAGAAACAACTTCGATAATTGTTGATTGCCACACTCCATCCTATGGAGGACACGGGGACACTCAAACGATTGCTACTTGGATACTTCAAGCAGGGTTCTATTGGTTGATGCTTTTTAAGGATGTTCACCAATATGTCTCGTCTTGTGACAGCTACCAACTGGTTGAGTCTATCTCTAGAAGACAAGAGATGCCACAATCAAGGATATTGATAGTAGAGTTTTTTTATATGTGGGGAGTGGACTTCATGGGGCCATTCCCTATCTCTGGCAGCTATAAGTATATTCTCTTGGTCATCGACTACGTGTCCAAATGGGTAGAAGCTATCCCCATAGCTAGATGTGATGCCCAAATAGTCCAAAAATTCTTTAAGAGGGTGATCTTTCGAAGGATTGAAATGTCGAGAATAGTGATAAGTGATGACGGTAAGCATTTTATAGAAAGGCACTTTGAAGCTCTACTAAAAAAATATGGTATCGCCTACAAGGTAGCCACCCCTTACCACCCATAGACCTGCAGCCAGGTGGAAGTGAGCAACCGGTAGGTCAAGACCAGCTTGGAGAGGGTAGTTTCAAAGTCAAGAAAAGATTAGAGCTCACGACTGAACGAGGCCCTTTGGGCATATATGACAACTTTCAAAATATCATTGGGCACCACACCATTCCGATTAGTTTATGGAAAGGCATGTCATATACCGATGGAGATCGAGAATAAGGCTTATTGGGTTGTTAAGTATATGAATTTTGACCTAAATGCAGCAAGTGAACATCGAATGATGCAATTGAATGAATTGGAAGAATTGCGACTAGAGGCATACAAAAATGCAAGGATTTACGAAGCCAAAATAAAAAGATGGCATGATACAAATATTCAAAGAAGGAGACAAAGTGTTGTTATTCAACTCCTAGTTGAAATTTTTTCCCAAAAAACTAAAATCCAAGTGGTCGGGCCCATTCACTATCAAGCACGTATTCCCTTATGGGTGCAGTATAGTTGTCCAACGAAAAAAGGGAGTTGTTCAAGGTTAACAGGCAGCTGCTGAAGGTCTACTATGAATCTACACCTCGGGAACTACCAAACAATGTTCACCGCAAACATCCTCCAATAATGACTGATTGATGAAGTTAGCACAATGTCTGCCTAGGGATGCTAAACAATGGCAATGACTGGGAGACAACCCAGGCTAATAGAACTAACCTCTAATTTGCTTTCAGGATTTCAAGAATCACCTGGGGACAAGTATATATGTTCAGGGTGCGAATAGAAAGTTTAAATGGGTTTCCATTAGCACTACAAGACAAAATAGGGGATTTCTTCTAATCCCTATCATGCAAGGTCAAATCATAGATGCACGAGGGCCCACTACACATGTGACCCATCAAAATCGACCATTGTCTCTCCACTTTCTCCCTTAATTCAATTACCTCTACTATACTCACCAATAAAAATTGTGCCCTAATTTTCTCCCCCACTTTGTCGACCTCGCTACTAGCTACAATCGTTCTGTCTCCATCCAACTATTAGAGCCCATATATCGCCGGCAACAATATGGTGACGACACAAGGCTAGGCTACCAGAGAAATCTAGTGACCTAAACCGAAGATAGGCTTTATCAGGACTTCCTCGGATAGGCCCATAGACATCAAGGGTGAACTCGGGACCTCTACACCAACCAAGGCGATGCAACTGACACCTCCAACAAATCTTCTTGTACGCCGGAAGACCCTCGCTTCCAAGCGCGTTGGAATGCCCAAATTGGCTAGGGCATCAATACATGCGGCATCTTCACAAATGACCTCGTCATCTGAAGAAGGGAACTTTATGACTCCGGTAACGAAGGAATGTGAAGCTGAGAAGGCACTCACACTATTATCGGCAAGGTTACACCACCCTTCTTGCAAACTATTCCAACAACGTTGTCATCGCCCTATTGAACCTCAGCCCCAACCACCTCCAGCAGAAGCCGTTATGCTAGCTCCTCCATCTCCTACTACCACTGAGTCGTTACCTGAATCATCTCACTCCATCAAAGAGTTGTGCCTTCCGGTCCACACTCCACCATCCATCCCGACGCCAGCCTCGCCAACCAATTCCTGGAGGGACATTATCCTTGTGTCTCCATCAATGCTGCCCCTGATAGCTGCTACACCTCCAACCATTTGTCAAGACCAAGAGCTACCTGCTCAAGACTAGGAGCCACCTGCTCATACCCCCAACCCAAAATAGTTGGTGGACGAAATTACCTCGACCCCACTAGCACCAGCAACAGATGCTACTTCACATCCTCTGACGATCATATGATAATCGGAAAGCCTGATTTTTCAAAATAAGGAGCAAGAGCTACTATTCGAACTGCTAAACAACATGACTTTTACCCTTCTCAATTCTTCGATAAGAGTGTTCTTCGCAAGCTGGGTTTCCTAGAGGATTTCAAGTTGTAGACATAAAAAATGAAGGCATTAAAGTTCTTCTGTCATGGTTGGGACACCTATTCTCTACTGGCCAAGGAATTTCTTAGTAGCCTTGAGGTTGATGAACACGCTAGAAAGGTTTCATTCAAAATCTTCAATCGGGACTTCAAATAGACCTTCCACCAAGTTGAAGATGTTTTCGGATTACCTTCCACCTCTATTTTAGTAAAGGATCACACATGGCCGACTTGTATGCTAATGGATAATTGGAGCGGACACTGAACAAAAAAAATGCTAAATCGTCATCCATTTTTAACCCCATTGTCAAATATTTTCATCGGGTTTTGGCAAACACAATCTTTGGTTGAACGAACACGGAAGCTAGGGTGAGGGAGACAAAATTGTACATTATCTAGGCCTTCTAAAGGGGAAGAAGAAGATAGATTTGGTAGATATCATCCTCAATAACTTGAACAAGTTAGCAAGGCAGGATAGAGGCACCATTGTCATAGGAGGACTAATCACCCCTATTGCCCCAAGCTTGTAATGTCAACCTAGAACAACTAGATGATGCCTCCACCATGGGTAGAATTGATCTCACCACCATGACACAAATGAAGTTTATCTATTGTAGAAATAACAAATACTACCTTGTGATTAGGGACTCTTCAAACAATATCAAGTTACTTGTCCCCACCTCACCTAAGTTGAAGATGAAAAGAACTGACTAATTGGCGAGGAGCCACAAGCAGCCCCCACTTCACTAGCCAGAGCTACTGCTGCTTCTGCACTAGAGAAGTTGGCTCGCGGAACCACAAAAAGGAAGGTTTACATCCAAGTCCCTGCTGCACAGACTTCCCCTACAAAGAAGAAAATGGCTCGCCCCACAACCCCATCTAACGACTCTCAATCCTCTTGTGCTAGACATGTACGTGACTTAAAACTCAAATTTAACTTTATCATGCTTGCTTTTTGTATATAGTTAAGTATAGTTTTTGTTGAAACACCTTTCCACAACATGTATACACTGTCAATGTGATTTCCCTTTTTGTTTACATCACTACAAGAAAATTCGTAATTTGCGACGACACCTCCTTGCAAAAACACCTGTTGCAAATTTTTTGCGACGGAAGTGTTATACTATATGGTGATATTTCCGTTGCAAAAAATCTGCAACAAGGCAATTTTGTGACAAATATGCGACGAAGGAGCCGTTGCAACTTGTGAATTTTCTTGTAGTGCATGATCATATTTCAAACTTTTGTTTGTATTTAAATCCTCTCAGCTGATTTTGTTTGTGTTCAACCAAGAGTTAGAAAACATCATGAGTATTTGTCATCTGTCACACCCTTATCCTAGGTCATGAGTTCCCCATAGTGACCTTCAAAGAAAGAACTAAGAAACATAGTTTCCCCCAAGCAGGGCCAAAGCTTGTAGTTATGAGATTTGATGTTTTATTCACATCCATCCTTTTAAGCTTTGTATCCTTACTTTTATGAATGTTTTACTCCTAAACAAAGAAAAAGAAAAAAAATCTCAATCTGAATGTGCAATATGCATGTATCATTCTACTTTGCTCAAGAAGAATTTTCTTTTCTTTAATAACCACTCTGCTGACTTCACACCCTAAAGTCAAGAACGTGTGACTTAGCAACACCCTGGGCACCACATCAAAGTATTCTTGAAAGAGATGGTGGAATAATGTTGTGGGGCTCTACTTCTCTCATCTCAATAAACTACTATGTTGACCTTTCATTTGAAAGAATCAAGAGTATGCTCCTTGTGGGCACTCCTAGCATCCGAACCTAGTATTCTAGAAAGAAAAGTAAGGATATGCTGAGGGGAATCATCCTTTTTGTTTTTCAAACCGTGAAATGGAAGCATAATCATATATGTAGAGAAGATAAAAATGAGAATGAGGGAAGGACCGACACAAAAAAGGGGAAAAAGGATTAGTAATCCATCATTGTTTGTGAGTAAACCATTATCGATCTTATTGTGACTCAAGGATTATAGGCCTAGAGCAGCGGGCTAGGGGTAGGTCTCATATGTTATTGTAGTCATGAAACTGCATATGGGATTAGGTTTTAGTGGTCCTAGGAGGAGATAAAAAAATTGGCTAAGAAAATATAAAGGTGATTAAGGATCCGAGTGATTAGGGGGTAGTGTAAGTTGACATATGTCCATCTTGTGGCTACTTTTAAACTATGTTTTTTAACCTTAAAATTTCTAACTCTTTTCTTGATGACAAGATAAGGTTTAAGTTTTGGAGAATCTAATGATAGGAAATTTATCCCAAATTGCATAGGCAAAGTCATAATTTTATCATGTATTCGACACCTTTTTGCTACATATTATCTTATCTTTATATGACTTCTATAATTTTTGGAATTTCATGTCCAGTATATGACCGTTTCAAACCCTGAACACTTTTTGAGATCATTCTTGTTCGTTTTATACTTGTTTGATTGCAGAGACCTAGGGAAGAGCTATTTCACACTGTGGCGTCTATTGGAGTTGATTGTAGCCTGCAAAGACACGCTCACACCCGGAGCTCTCCTCTAGAGACAAGGTTCACACCTTAATGCAACCTGACAGAAGTAGAAAAAGTCAAAGTCGTATCTGCCCTTGCTTGGAATATTCCTTTGCCATATTCTCGGGTGTTTCTTTCAAGAAATGGTAATGGACAGATGTCATGAGGACAAAGGAGGACCACCATGGTACAAAGAAGTATGTGAAGACAATGATAGAAAGGGTTCTCACAGACCGAGAGGGATTGCAGCCATTGTTGGAGCTCAGAGGGAAGAAAAATAATCGGAGGAGGAGATATCTAAAGAGAGGTTCGAGGAGGATCAATTCCATATTTCAGTGATGAAGACAAGAAGATTTGAAGGATGTGCAATCAGTTCTTGGTGTTCATCATCAGTTTTCTTGATATTTCCACTTTTTGTATGATTCCTGAGATGGAGTTCTGTGTTGACTATCGTATGATGTTTTTTTATGACTATAATGGGCTAAACTTCTAAGCCTTGACATGGGAGTCTTTGATATGTCCTTCTTGTTGTTTTGAATCCATTTAAGATTTAATACATTTCCATATGACTTCCCAATATGTTTTTATTTCAAGTGTTATTTCTGGTTATGGACTATTTGTGACTGAAATTTAAGTGTCATCCCATTGAACCTTGCCCGAGAGGGTTGAGAATGTTGCAAGGATGCTAATGTGATCCGAAAGGAGAGTAGAGCCTTAACAAGTGTCATATATTTCTCATCCAAGTGGAGGATACTGGCCGAGAAGCAATGTCCCTTCATTGGGAAAGATCCACAATAACCCAGAGGATCATAGCGAGTGTATGATGAGAGGAAAAAGAGGAGATTATTCGGACACTAAGAGATGTGGATAGTATATAGGGATTGATGTTTTGAGGGTTTTGTCTATGAGGGTAGCAAGATTCACTATTCTTGGATACTAGGTTATCAATAGTTGGTTAAATGTTTCAATAGCAAGTTGAAATTCGAAAATGTTTCGCATGTCCGGGTGTATTCTCCTATTTGAGTGAATCATTATCTTTTTCCCTTGCATTCAATTTCTCTAGTTCCTTTTTAAAATCTAAAAACCTTAAAACATATCATTCTTTTCTTTGTAGGTTTAGATTTATTTATAACTTTCTATTTTATACACAAATGTTCTCTTCGTGATTTTGTTTAGTTTAAGATCAAGTAGTCAAGTGGGGAGTTTCAATTTCCCTATAGAATTGATCCTAAAATATTACAAGTAAGGTTGTGCACAAGCTGGAGTTGTGTATTTAGGAGAAATTATTTTAAGACTTGTTGATTTTGTTCGTTCACATGCCCCTAGTTCCAAACTTTCACACCCGAGTGGTATTATTTGTGTATACTGTCACACCCTATGAGCCTTGACCTAGACACATTTTTCACATCACACACACAACACCTCATCATGGCTCTTATAAATTCAAGTAGTGGCTCACATTGATTTACAATGTAGCACTTTGATTCGTATGACACTTAGGTCCAAACAACATTGAATCATACTTCAATAAATTCATCATATTAGCCTTATAAAATACTTCAACCCTATAAGATAAATATATCAGACCATCAAGGTAATGCTATATTTACGTGAGATGCAAAAATATCACCATATCATATCAATCATATAATATAATAGCAATAAGGCAATTCAATTCTTTGCTGAGTTCACTAAAACCATACTAGTAAGGGTTATCATGCATTCAAAAGCATAAATACTTTAATACTATGCATTTTATGCCATAGGATATGTTTCAGTTTTCAACATAATAGATTGAGTGAAACTAAATATAAAATACCTAACAATTAGTAAACATATCTTATTTAAGTATAATTAATTTTATACGAAAGTAAATTTCAAAAAGCTTCAATCCATGTAAATATANTTGAGTGAAACTAAATATAAAATACCTAACAATTAGTAAACATATCTTATTTAAGTATAATTAATTTTATACGAAAGTAAATTTCAAAAAGCTTCAATCCATGTAAATATAAAAAAACTATTCTTTACAAGATGTTCTTAGAAAATTCTAGAAACAAGGTTATTTTCTCTTCCATTTTTGTACTTTGACAAATTGAGTGATGTTTAATGTAAAATTCATAATTAATTATCTAGGTACCATATTGTAGAGTAATTATTTTTGCCTAAAACTAGACTATATAGCTTTAACTTCTATAATCCCATATTTTTCTATTTAAGAATTAGTTTTAGAAAATTTGAGATCTCACAATACACTATTTTATTTCTATAAACTAGCAGATTGAGTGTTATCCAATAAAAAATATATAACCCCCAATATACATAACCCTTTATGCCAGATGCTCTAGAAAGTAAATGTAGATGATTTTTTATCACTAAAATAACAAATTTAAAGTCCTAGTATTTGAATTATCACAAAATTATCATTTCAGATATGCATAATATGAAACAGATTGTGAGACCCTTAAGTTTTGATTCATAACTTTTAGTATACACCTTTGATTAAGAAAATCCAAAAGCTATGAAAAGTAGACTTCAACAAAAACGCACAGAGTTAATTTTATGGTTTTTGAAGGATCCAAAGTTGGTTTAACAATAATCTAAATTAACAACTTCTACTTTATTCTTAGTTTGAGCTTGTTCTTCACCATGGAGGTAAGAATCCATTATGAAAAAACAAAAGTTAATTGATCAGTTAAAGATTCAAAAAAAATTGTTTTAGCCAAAATTTATAAAAGAGGAGCTAACAACTTGCCTAGAATGTAAATCCTAATTGATTTCACCTTAGTTCCATTTCTACTTCCTCTGTTTTCCCTTGTTCTTTATCCTCCCTTCGTGGTCTCTGCCTCGAGATGAATATGGATAGAAAGCATGTGTTAAAAGGTAAAAGGATCAACATATATCCACTTATAATACTAATTTAAGGTCGGTAGAAAAATATTAACACTATACCCTTGTCAATGGTCAATAGAAAGTAGGTGGCAAAAAGTAAGTGGTTAGTCGTTTGTCTTTTCTTTTCTTGATTTATTTTATTTATTCATGTATTTAAGACATTACATGTAAATAAGAAACTACCCGCATTTGAATTTAAATAAAATGTTTAACAAATTAAATTCCAAAAGATTCAAAATTTTGAGAATAAAACTTACAATTTTTCAATTTTTTTTTTCATTTTTGTACCATTCATTTACCTAACTAAGACTTACTCTAAAATTTATTTAAAAAAACACATTTATCATACTTTAACATAGATGAACAATTATCGATACTTTATTTTCCAAATTTTAATATTTTTAGAAAACATATTTTCAGCACTCCAATAGTTAAAGTTGAAGCATTGACCTTAACATATATGCCATTGTATGAGATGTACCTAAAAATTGATTCATTTTGTTAATGTTTTGGTGTTTTAAATGTCTGGAATGTTAGTTTAAAGATATCATTATTGTATTGATTGAATTTGTAATTAGATTATTATTTTGGAACATGTAACAAGAGACATACTTTGAATTAGTCTCACATCGACTAGTTACAAAAGAGATCTTGGGTATATGTGTGGACATGTCTTGAACTCGTCAAGACACATTTTAAAATTGTGTGGGTCAAGGCCCAAAGGAACAATATGTTAGCGAGACGGAATATTACGTGTGGTATCAGAGTCGCTCCATGTGAACCTCTATACCATAGTGGGAGATCACTTAATGAGGACCTTAAGTACCTTAAAGGCACATATGAATAAGTCAGGGAAGGAATGCTGGGTATATATAAGGACATGCCTTAAACTTGTCAAGACGAGCTTTAAAATCGTGCGGATCAAGACCCGAAGTGAATAGTATCTTGATTGAGTTAGGATGTTACATGTTGAAGTGCAAGAGGTATGCCTTGGGTTGGTCACATAGACAAGTTATAAGAGAGATGTTGGATATATATGTTGATATGCCTTGGACTCGTCAAGACATATTTTAAAATTGTGCAAGACACTGCCAAAAGAGAACAATATTTTGATAGGCCAAGGTGTTATATGTAGTATTAGAATCACTGTGCGAGGGCCTGTGTTCTATGATGAGAGATCACTCAATGAAAATGTTGAGTCTCCTAGAGAAGGATGCAAGAGGTATGCCTTAGGTTAATATGTATGAGAGACATGTTGAGAATATATGTGGCCATGTCTTACACTCGTCAAGACGCGTTTTAAAATTGTATGAGTCAAGAATCAAAGCAAACAATATCTTGACATGTCAGAATAGTACACAACTCCTCTCCTAAATCTCAAGTCTGCCTGCGTATGTTTGAGAGCCATAGACACATGGAAGAAAAATGTCTCATTAGTCCTTCTTGAGAGAATTTTAAACACCGAGTGAAGCCCACTTTTGCCCTCAATATGTACAAAAGCCGATTAGGAGCATGAATTTCTCCTATATTCGCTCTTTCAAGATATTTGAATGATTTGCTCGATGTAAACTAGAGGTGCGAGTAAAGAATAGTAAGGATATAGAGGTATGGAGCTAAGCCTATATCTAGCCGATTGAGCCAAATCCTTTACGCAATGATGGAATCCGTTTGCTGGTGCGATAATATATCAGACTTGATGGAAAACTCAATTATATCATTTAATTTTTCAAACTAGATTAATTTGACTCGACTTAATAACCCATTATTAAAATTGAACATATATGATTTAGGTAAAAATTTTAAATTACTTTTTAAAATTATATTGAAAAAATAATTATCTTTATGAAAGTCATTTTATATATTTGTGTTTTTAAAATAATTTAATTAATATTAAATTCTAAAAATAAAAAATTTCATTAATATTAAATTCTAAAAATAAAAAATTTAATTGAATAATCAAATAATTCATGCTGATCCAATGAAGGTTAGATTGTTCATTTGTCTCATCCCAATCCAACACATTCCATCAAAAGTTGACAGTGAGCTCCCATTTTATCGTTTTTCTTTCGTAGTTAATTTGGGATTTTAGCAAAGCACATATTATAACTTTGATTCCATATTTATTATTAAAAAACAATTTATCCAAAAGAAATAACTATTATATGATTATTTATAGTCTCATTTGTTTGGTAAAAAGTATTTTTTCTTAAAAGAGTAATGATATTTTGTTTTTTACCCATCCTCCTAACTCTCTACAAAGGCACATCTAATAATTATATTCTTTGGTATTTAAAATCTGTGAATATTAGTAGGATGGTGGAGGATTTAGCAATTTTCTTTTCGAAATAACATTTCCTCAGAGGTTATTGTTGCTGCTGAAAACATGGAATCATTGAAGCAATCTGTTTTCCTTTTTTCACTTTTTTTTTCAATATGAAATTAGTTGCGTAATTGAAGAGGCCACTGTGATAACGGAGGCAGTTTGTGTCTTGTTAAGTCATTATGAACCAAGAATGGCACAGGCCTTAACACCATTAAGCATGATTTCATTTCATCTAGGGGCACCAAAAATAATAAATCAAGAACTCCCACTGAAAGAAAATGAATCAGTAATATATAATATGCATCAAGATTGTCAAGATCGAGATTTTACCTAGGATCGGGAGAGAGTGATAAGATCGAAAATTGTTAGATCGGATCGGATCGGATCAAGATCGAGAATCGTAAGTAAAAAAATATTTTTAAAATAAATATTTATTAAAAAATATATATATTCAATAATTTGTTAAATATATATTAATACTTTTTTGAGGTTAATGAGGGTGCATAGCAATTTGCTATGCATCCAGTGCGATGCATGATCTGAACAATTAATTTAAAAAGTAATGGCCGAGATTCTATTCAATTACCATTAAATTTTAAATCAATGACCCAGAACATGCACCGCACTGAGTGCATAGCAAATTGCTATGCACCTCCATTTTTCTCTATTTTTTTACATTTGTTATTAATTTTTATCGCTTTAAAAACTTTATATGCTAAAAAATAAAGTTATATAAATATAGATTATAATTTATATTTTATAAAGAAATATATATATATATATAATTATTAGATATATGTGCCTATTTTATAATTTATTATTTTCCACTTTTTATGCTTTAAAAATAATTTTTTTATAAATACAATGTAATATATTATCATTATAACATTTATTTCTTTAAAAAAGTACGAAAAAAGAAAAGAAAAAAATATATTTAAACTAATATAGTAGGATCAGTAAGATCTTACGATCTTATCGATATTACGATCTTGATCTTACGATCTTACCGATCCGACGATCTTGATTTTACGATCTTACCGATCCTACAAATTTGATCCTTTAATTAAGATCGAAATCGACGACTCTTCTTAGGATCATAAGATCATACAATCTTATTATCATCTTATTATCAAAGATCGTGACAACTATGATATGCTGCTTATTTAACACATTAACTTGCATAGAAACTGAACTATCGGGTGACGTTGATATTGGACAAATTAAAAGTACTATGTCCAATTAGAACATCGAATGGTACGTATCAGATGTTGCCTTTGCATGTATAATAAAAGAAATATTGTAATCTAGCTGGCTTGTTTAAAAAAATTAAAGTAATAAAGAAATGTCGATGAACACGCAGAGAGCTCAAAGTCATTGTGACTAGCGTCCAATTAAGGTAGTCAAAAGGATTCGGCCGTAACTACGTATTTCGTGCAGCAATGGCGACTTTATGAGAACCCTTTAGGCGTGAAATTGTAAATTATTGAGAGAATGATTACAAAAGGACCCTATGCAAGAAAGATAATCTTAATATAAGTGAACAAAGGTATTGTCTGAAACTGCTGATACATGAGAGATCAGTAAAACAAATGGCACAAGAAAAAAAACACAACTAAACATTGAAGCTCAAGGAAAGATTTTAATGAGACGTAATATGGACAATGGTGCCTAAGATCAAAATTCTTGAGAAATCCAAATCCAAGTCGAGTTTCTGGACGGGAGTTAAGTGCTACTAAGGCCTTGGACGAATATAGTTTTGATGCATGGAGAAAAGAAAAGTTCATCTGAGGTTTAGCACAAACTTACAATCTAACAAACAAAACTTGGACAGGCGCCCGTGTCAGATGGAACCAGCTTGAGCAAATATTGGCTGAAACGAAATTGAAAATTTAGCGGCACATGTCCAAGTAACCACAAATTTAAAATAGGATCAGCTGAAACAAAACTCAAGACTGTCAACTGAAAAACAGTTCAAGACTAAGATCGAGGCTTCTCCTTCTTTTCTTTGAAGAGGGCCAACAGAGACACTCCAGAAACCTTGACAACCTTGAACCTTACTCCAGGAATATCTCCAACAGCATGGCCCTTCCGTCCAAAACCGGCAATCAATACTTCATCCTGGCACAAGGAAAAAGATGAGTTAGATTTATCACAGGAGACTATGTAAAGCCAATTGCAACACCTAATATATGTTGTTAATGGTCGTCCAAGACTCGAATTTTACTTCGCCTAAGAAATGATTTTTTTTTCTGTTGATGACTTGATACAATATGATATTAATGGGAAAGCTTACATTTTCCTCAATAAAGTTCAAACAACCATCATTAGGAACAAAAGCTGCAATCTTCTTTCCATTCTTTATCAGTTGAACCCTGGCACACTTACGGATAGCAGAGTTCGGCTGCTTAGCTTCAATTCCTCTAAAAATAATACATGTCACTTAGTAAATAAAAAACATAAGACATATGACTACAATTAACTTGACATTTCTCACATCTTCTCGAGGACTATGCCCTTAGCATGAGATGAACCGGCAAAGGGCTTCTTCCATTCATTGCCAAGATGGCTTTTCTTGTAGGCTTTATCTGCCCATCTCTGCCTCCTCCTATGGCTCTTGAGCTTGCGCCCAGCTCCCATACCACGAGTTTTCCTGTCAAATTAAACGTTATTTAATGAAAAAAAACAACAAAGTCATTGTAGTAAATTTTTTTAAGGTCAAAAGGATGAGTAGATACGGGCTAGTCATCCGTATGCATATGAAAGATGCACACGACTGTACTGAATTTGATAACATCTCAAATGTATCGCAACCAATACAAGTTTTCTTGGTTAGTTTTTGCTCTTAGAAGATAATTGTCACTTTCAACATCTTGTAAGTGTACTAAAATTTGGTTTCAATTGCAGACATGCAGTGTGTTACACGGCCAGTAACAATGGCAACGATACTTGCAAGAAACGTGTATAGAGGCATGTGCTACAGAAATAGGACATGAAACCTGAAATCCAAGTGTAAGCCATAAACAGAAGCAATAGGGTGAAACCACTTGGTTCATACTCTAGAGGAGCAGCGCTAAATGCCTTATTCCCCTTGAGGAACAATAAGTCTGTAACGTTACCCAAGTGCATCTACTGATTGCACGATAATGTTGGTTTTGCTCAGGCACCTCATTATGCACATTTCATTCTAGATAGTACATAATGTTAAACAGCATTAACTTAGCACATGTTTGAGAATATTACTCCATAACTGTTTACATGAGTAACCTGAATAATTTAAAGAAGGCCACCGCAGCCATATCAAAATCATCAAACTAGAGGATCTTATATGCTGCACTGCACACTATGAAAAAACAATAGCAAAAGTATATGTTTTAACACCAGTCATTGCCTCCCTAAGATTACTTGGACTATGTTGACAATGTTAACAGCACATTATGTTAAACTGCTTCAGCCTAAAACAACCCATGAGGAGATCAAAGCTGGAAATTTTTACTACATTACCATGTAGAAGTCTTCAAATCTGAAGTACGAAGGGCAAGACAATTAAATAAACCAAATAATAAGCAGATCCATCTTTTCGTATTGTTTCAATGCAAAAGCATCAAATTCATAAAAATAAGAGATTTAGATTATTGTATCTAAAATCAACAGAATTAAGTGCACATCAAAGAGTTGATTATTTACTACAAATAAATGGAAGGGGTAAATTCAAGAGAACACCCATACCATAATTTTGAGACAGGTCAAAGAGATGCCGAAACAAGAGAACAAAAAAAAAAAGGGAAACAAACTTAAGAATGACGAAACCAAAATTTTTAAGACAGGAATGCTCACCCCATCTTCCTCGAAGGCAAGGTCCTCTCCCTCTGTCGGTTGCAGATGCGGCAAACAAGCGGCGGCGGCGGCGGAACCTGTGAGTGCAGAGTTCGTAGAAGAGGACCCTCGAAACCCTAACGGGATTGTTATATATTGTTCGGAGGAACTACGCTATTTCCGCAAAGCGTTGGGTGCGGTCCGATGCCTGTGGGAAGAAGAGACCCTGGTCGTCACGTATCACGCACGTGCTAAGGCGGTGTCCGACCTAATCGAAACATTGGCTCTGCAGCCTGATAAGTCCGGGTTGGGTGTGACCAGGTTACACGTCAGCACACATTTTTTACATGCTTCTCTCTTTTCCACATAGACGATTACGAAAAATAGAAATAAAAGAAAATACCATGTTTGAAAATTAAAATCGGAGATTCTTCAAATTTTAATAAATATTTTAATTTGATAAATTAAATTTAATTAATTTGAATAGTTTAATTTTAATTCAAATAGATTAATAGGAAATTCATCGTAGAGTATCATGAAAATTTCAAATTCCAATACCATGCACCAGATATGAAAACAAATCATCAAGATTTGAGGAATTTTAGAATATTTGGCTAAAGGCATATTAAAGGGGTGAAGCAACACAATTTCAAGGGCGGCACTCACAAGAGTGAAATCAAATTCTAAACTTAAGTTTCTATTTTCTCTTTCCGATCTTCATGCAAATTCCAATACCATGCACCAGATATGAAAACAAATCATCAAGATTTGAGGAGTTTTCAAAGAAGAAGAGATAGTTGGCTAAAGGCTATTAAAGGGGTGAAACAACACAATTTCAAGGGTGGAGTGAAATCAAATTCTAAACTTAAGTTTCTATTTTCTCTTTCCGATCTTCATGTCATTGTTTTCCTTGGAGAATTCATAGGCTTACTTCCTTTATTCCAAGGATGGTGAACTTAGGTAAACATTTTATTATTTTGATTTTTTTGAATCAGTCTCATGATTTAGCAATCAATGTGTTTCAGTATTATCGTATCCCTTGTGCTTTATTACTCGTGAAGGATTTATGAGAAGATTTGTTCATTTGATCACATCATAGGAGTTGTTTTGTCTAAAAATATAGCTTAAGAAATAACTCTTAAAATTGTAGATCGAGAAGCTTGTCACAATAAAAGACTAACTATCTTAGACTACGGGTGTGATGAACCTACAAACCAATTAAGCGACTTGATTTTTAATCATGGAAGATTTTGTATGATAATATTTGACATATCTTCCTTAACTAATGCAATGGGAAATATTTAGAACTTGTTCAATTTCAAAGTGATTCACATGCAATTTGCCCAATATAGTGAGACCTATATGGGTAGGAAACATATTTCGCTAAGGATTTGTCACATTCCTTTTAAGTTGAGTTGCCACTTCCCTTTTGATATATCTCAAGAGAGCATTATCTTTGTGGTCGAAAGGTCTATCACAAATGGGGAGAAGTTATTAGTTGTGATGAAGATTGTGACAAAAAAATTTTAATTTGATCAAGTGATCCTTGAATTAATTTATTAGGAATCCCTTGTGAGATATATTAATGCATTTGTAATACCCGTAAACTTTAAAAAAATGGATTTAATTAAATAGATAATATTTTATTAGTTGGCCTCCCAAATAAAATAGGATAAATAGAGATTAGGTTAAAAAAGAGGATCTTATCATATTAATTGAGAGATAAGAAATGGGGTTGGAGATAAGAGTTGGGGTTGGATTTAAATTTGTTGAGATCCTAAATAAAAACACCTATGGACAATACCTAGGGAGAAAACCCTCGTTCTTTCTTTCAAAGCCTAAGCCATCGTGGAGAATCCCTTTATTTTCCTCTCTCCTCTCCCCAAAAGGTGATTAGGTAAGAACTTTTATCTCTTTCCCATGGTTCTCTCTCTCTCTCTTCCCAACTCTCACCTCATAATGATGACAAAATCTTAGGAAAACGTAAAAAGAATTTGCACCAACACTTGGAGCAAGAAGAAGGAGATAGATATCAAAGTAGAGAAAACCCCTAACAACTCTACAAGAACTCGCTATGTAAACAGTTGGATCCCTCTAGATAAATATGTTTATGCTAAATAAATTGCATGTTAGGTATTAATTGTCGAGATGATGATGACAATGTTTAACCCTAGAAATAATTAGTGTAATCCGGTCATAATAAATGTAATATTTCCTGCGTCTTCACGGTCATGAAATAGGGTTTCATCACCGTGATGGCACCAGACATGGTCGTGAAGACGAAGCTCATGATCATGAGCCAAAGACGAAGGAAAACGCCTGTCATGGCCGTGAAGATGGTCTTCACGATCGTGAACCTAAGAAGCACGAGCTGTGAAGATGGTCTTCATGCCTATGACGCAATGAAGGATGAAAAGGAATTTACGATCACGACTATGAAGATGAATTCACGACCATGAACTTAAGATCACGGGCCGTGAAGGTTGGTTCACGCCCGTGAACGAGACGAAGATTGAGGAGGCATCGAAAGCCCTTATGCCTGTGAACAATGAGTTCACGACCATGAAAGGGACTTCACGACCGTGAGATGTACTTCACGAAACGTGACCCCAAGAGTCACGACCGTGAGATGTACTTCACGAAATGTGACCCCAAAAGTCACGACCGTGAGATGTACTTTACGGGCTATGAACCCAAGAGTCACGTTGTGAGATGTACTTCACGAGCCGTGAACCCAAGTGTCATGACTCACGGTCCGTGACAGACTCGATGAAAAGTTATTGATGATTATTATTATTATTTTTAACGAAAATCCATTGATGATGATAGAATAAAGAAGAAGTTATTTTAAATATTAGAAAGGTATTTTATTTGATATTCTATCCTATTTTATAAATATTGAGGATTAATTATGTGGACAAGATAAGGGTCATCATGCTTCACCTAAATTAAATGTTGAGGCCGCCATGCATTGAATGTTCGAGAGCGACAACATTAATGATGATGTGGGATTGGTAGGACAGCTGCTATCGGCTTTCTTCCTGCCTTGCGACGAATGGATTATTTGAGCATCCTTATCGTCATGGCTTGTGCATCCCCTCTGACCTATTGGCGCGACGTCCAAAACTCATGAGCCAATTCAAAGTCACCTCAAATTTTACTAATGGAATAAGTCAAAGGTAATAAAGATAACCACTTATCTTAATTATTCCATCGGCATCCTGCATTAGAGGTTTATGGTTATTGCTTGTTGATGATAATTCATGATGAAAGTCAATGATTGATGAAAAGAAATGAAATGAAAGATAAAGCAAAGATGATAATTAATATGATGAAGATGGGGAGTAATTGATATTTGACCCTTGGACATAGCTTAGTCCTTATATACGCTCAGGGTGATTGATGTTTGGCTATCAATCATAGTCACTCCTGATGCAAAAAAGTAATAATATGTTAAAGATTATGAAAGTAAAGTAAGAAAGCTAAGTAATGGAAGGAAGTAAAGGAATAATTGATATTTTGACCTTATTGTCACTAGCTTATTCCTGTATTTATTTAACATGTTATGTTTATCTATTGTTACCTTATATTACTGGGCGTAATTGCTCATGGTGATTTTTCTTTTTCCCTTGTATTGAATGATGTAGGTGGCAGGTGTGATGGCTGGTGGTGCATGCGATGGTTGATGATCATGGTGGCTGACTTTGCACATGTTTAGTGGTCCTATTAGTGTATATTCTCATGTCATAGTATTTTCTATAGAGTTGCATTAGCTACTTTGGAGACAGTTTATGCTCCCTGAATTCAATGGTACTGAGGTTGTCGTTGGGGCAGAACGTTGGTTGATAACTATCAAGGAACTTTTTGCATTCATGAAGTGAGCTGATGATAGGAAGGTCTTATATGTTGCACATCGTCTGGTGAAGGATGCAAAAGGTTGTTGGTGGACCACCAAAGATACTTTCACTATCAGGAGGTGATCGCTTGGAAAGATTTCAAGAAGGCATTTGAGAAGCACTACTTCACTGCCTACCAATGTAGTAAAAACCAACGTGAATTCTTGGAACTATAACAATGCAACAAAACAGTGGAGGAGTACCACAATTAGTTCGTCCGACTTGAAAGATTTTGCAAGTTGAAGCATGATGAGGACGAAACAACAAATCATTTTATCTAAGGTCTGAACCCAGAACTTCGAACCCTAACTATGGCAGGGAATTGTAGAACCCTTAGCATAACTACTGAATTAGTAGGCTGTATGGAGAAGGACACAATTGAACGACACAAAGAAGATAAGGGAAATGTCCCAATACACCAGGCTGAGCAGAACAAGCCTATATGGGATCAACAATGCCAACACTCAAACAAGTGCGACAATCGTCGGGATAACCGAGCAAGACCCTATGTTCCTCGCAATGCTCATCTACCACGGGAGCAGGCTCAACCGCCATAGGAGACTTGTACCCACTGTGGTCGTTATCATCAAGGTGAATGTCGAAAGAGGACTAGAGCCTGCCTCCATTGCGAGAAATTTAAGCATTACATCAGAGATTGCCAAGATAAGAAGAAGGAAGACCAGAAATCACGGGTAATGCCAACCCAGTTATACATGGTTGAGCATACAATATGGAGGCAGACCCAACTCAGCCCAACCAAGATGTCATCAGAAGTACTCTCCCTATAGTTGGACTAAGTATTTTCTGTTATATTTGATTCGGGTGATACACACTTATTCATCTCTTATGATTGTGCAATCATCTTAAGCCTACATGCACTGTACATGAAATATAAAATGGACATTACCACCCATGGGCACCCTCCATGCCACAAAGTACATCCCTAATGTACCTTTGACAATGGAGGGGAAGGACTACTCAGCAGATCTATAGTCATCGATATGAAGGAGTATGATGTCATCTTGAATATGGAATGGTTGTCCTACCATGATGACATACTTCTATGTAAGAAGAAGGAGGTGGTCATCAGCTCTCATGTCAAGCAATGAGTGACAATAAGAGGAAGGAAGTCAAATGACAACAAGATGTTGGTGACGGCAATGCAAGCACATGAGCTGCTCAAGAGTGGATGTATACTCTATCTGGCTTGTGTCATCAGCAATAAGCCTAAAGACAAAGACCCACAACAGATAGATATTATCAGAGAGTACATGGACGTCTTCCTGGAAGACATCTCTGGCTTGTCAGCCTGAGAGAAGTGGACTTTCGAATAGAGTTGTTGCCAGGAATAGCTCCAATCTCAAAAGCATCGTATTGGATGGAACCTGCTGAATGTTGAATCTAGGATCCCGAGAATGTTTTGATGATCACAAATTTGTAAGTGAACTTAGTTTGCACTGATGAGCTTGTTGAGCTGATTTCTGGAACAGGATATTCAAGTTTAGAATATGAAAGGTCGACCGAAGCTAAGGGAATGAATGACCTATGCACACAGAAGAGATACCAGAAGAGCTATGTGTGTGCAGTGGACGTCCTTAGCATATGGAGTGGTCGACCAATACTGAAGGAGAATGCATGAGAAGAGGGATCAGAGGCTGAACAATCGACCAAAGAAATAAAGGGGACGACCGAAGAAATGGGCTAAACAGGAGAGGTCATCCGATGATGAGAATGGGCGACCGAAG
>LTAE01006234.1:0-25978 GCA_001647135.1 Pontederia paniculata
AATTCACCCCCCCCCCCTCTTGGTGTCATTCCAGATCCTACATATATTAATATGAACATTTCTAAGGAATTTTCTAACGGAAAAATCCCTCAGAAAATATAAAATTATTTATTTTTTCCATGAATTTACTATGTAGTCACGGGAGACAAAAAAAGTACTTCACAGGGAAAAAAGTGTTCACGGGTTCGGATATTCTGACGGGCTTGCAGGCCCGTCAGAATTTCTAACGAGTCTACAGGCCCGTCAGAATGCACAGTGCACAGGTTAGTGAACAAAAACAAAGAAATCACAACCCTGGATTACTCATCAAGGGTCCATACCACGTGTATAATGCATGTATATAAGTATGTAAGCAAAATAGTTCATACCGCGTTTCGTATTCACAATATCCTACGCCACGTCACATCCCCGATGTCTTATGTCACATATCACGTCCATAATTTTTTGAGATAAAAAGAAAAATAACTTAAATAATAGTTTTCAGTTAATAAAATTACTAAAAAATATTGGTTAAAATTTTTAGTTATGAATATGAATAGAATTTTATCTTATCTTTTCTCAATCTCATAACTAATTGTTTATAGAAAGTAAGAGTTTTAAAGAGAATAAAAAATAAGAATCATTTATAAAAAGTCTTGATTCAAGTAACTTAACAATCACATCACACCTAATTCATTTGAGTAATTATATATAAAAAGTAAGAGTTAAAAAAATAAGAATAATTTATAAAGATTCCTAATTCAAGTAATTTAAGAAAATTAAAATTTTATTATATTTGGAATTATTTATCCATTGGAAAAAGATAAAAAAAGGATAAGGCATAAAGTAATCATTTTTTAAAAATAATTTAATATTAACAAATATCTATAAAAGCCTAATATATCAAATTATTTTAGGGTGAAAAAAGTAAGACGATAATATATAAGTAACGAAGTCTTCTTTCACGTGTTGCACAAAAAAAAGTTAAAAATATTATTTTAAAAAGTAAAATAAATAATAATTATTTTAAAAGAATCTAAACTTAGAAATAATAAGAAATCTTGGCACATTAATTATTAAATCAATTTAATCTATATAGTTATTACATTTGTAATGTGTCAGATATTTTAAAATAACTACAATAAATGAGTTCCAAATTTAAATTTGAATTCATTATTAGTTTCAGAATGATTGTTCCCCTGGAAAAATAAAAAAATAGTAGACTAAATCCTATAAAAAGAGTCTCAAGTAAATTTATATTAAAAAAGATTAAAATAGTAATTTATAATATTTTCAGAATATTTTCTTCGTGATAAATATAAAAAAAGAAATTAACTATTACTTTTAAGGGTCCTAACTAAAATAAATTAAAAAATCTAAATTCTGAATCTAAGTTAAGAATTGTTTAAAAAATTAATAATTATTTAAAAGAAGTGTCAAATAAATTACTAAAAAGAATTTAATTTATTAATATTTTCTCCATAAGAAATTTAAGAAGGTAAGAAATAATTGTAATTTTTCAGAGTCCAAAATAAAGTAAATCAAGAAAATGCAAAGTTGTAATCTAATAATTATTTAAAACAAATCCTAACTCAAATAAATTATTAAAACTATTTAAATTTTAAATTACTAATAAATTCACAATAAATATAAAATGAAGAAAATAATTATGATTTTAAAGAGTCCTAAATAAAGTAAATAAAAAAATACTAAATTATAATTCAAAATAAAGAGTACATTAACATCTAGGAACTAAATTATATAGTCAAAGATATAATAATTATTTTAAAGTAAGTTAAAAACATTAATTTACCATTATTTTTGAAATTATAATTTATCAGATAATAATTATTATTTATTTTAAATGAGTACGAACTCAAATAAATATAAAATAATATTTTATTATTTTTATTTTTTTATAAAAATAAAATGACTTTTTTTATAGGTGTCTAATATAGATAATTGTTTAATGCAAAATAATAAGTTTATACATATAAAAGATATCGACATAATTACATTAGATATCTATTTAAGTTATATTTGTATTATTATATAGTGTTTTGAATTAAAATCATCATTAACTTATTCTTACTAATTAAGTAATTTATACTTTTAAGCTAAGAAATAATAATACAATTATATTCATTACTGAATTATTTTGGTGCAACCTCTTTATTTATATTTTAATAAGATATTTTTATTCTATAAATCATTTTAATTGTCATTGTAGTTTATAAATTTTTCATTAAGTAATTAAATAATGGAGAGAATAAACTGACTTACAAAATAATAATCTTAATATCCATATTCTTATTTAATTTATTTCTTTGTAATTTTTTTGGTTTGATATTAAGTTTTACTGTTAAAATTTGAATAATTGAATTATGATAGTTATGTTTGTTAATTTTTATTCTGCTCAACAAATATTTATTCTTCATTTTTGTTTAGATTATTGAATTGGGATAAGACGATGTGAGTTGACTGTTTATTTATTTCTTAGATATATTATATAAAAACTAAGATTATATATTATGATTATTGAGTTGGAATAATTTATATATTTATATTATAACTTTTGTAATATTCATGCATTGCACGGGTTAATAGACTAGTTATTCTAAAAGAGTTATAACTCAATTAAATTAAGAAACATTGGCACATAAAAAAAATCCAAATAACTATTATGTTAGTTATCTGTTAGATATTTTAAAAAAAATGTATAAAGATACAAAGAATCTATGATTTAAAAATAAAATTAATTAAAAAATCTTTTAAATAGAATTAGAAAAATAAACTCTAGAGTCACTTTAACAAGAAATAGTTAGAAGATCAATAATTATAAATAATTTATATAATTAGTTAATATTTTTTTATTTGAGGTCGATCAATAAATGTCATAGAGAAGTGATTGTTTATAAAATAAATTTGTTAATTGATTTTGAAATAAGAAATATCAACACCAATAAAATTTAAAAATATTGCACAGGAACAAGTTTAAATTATACAATTAAAAATTCGACAGACAATATAATATACAAATATATAATAAGCTTATTAAAACAAGATTAAAAAAATGGCACACAAAAGTAATAAAAACTTTTAAATTAGATATCTCCTAGAATTCTATGAAAAGTTAACTAAAGAAAAAAATAAACGAGCTAAGTAAAAAAACTACAATTATAATTTAAATTATAAATATATTATAATTACAATAAAAAAGAACATCATGTATTAAAGTTCAACACAATGTATGTGTTTATGGACAAATTGAAGTACAAAAAAAATCATAATTTTACCTTAATATCAATATTTGATAAAGTGTTTTCCTATATTTTATAATTCAATGCGATCAATTTTATTTCAACCAACTAGAGGTATTTATTGAGTCGGATTTACGTGATGAATATGATCCAATTTCAATGAGTTGATTCATATTGTTAGTCGGTTTGAATCCGAATTAATTCGATCACCAATGAATCATGTATGAATTTTAATTTTTCAAATTTGATTAATTCGACTCAATCTGTTGATCCGAATTTTTGTATATTTTTTTATAAAGTTTAACAACTTTATTTACATAAGACTTTCATATTACTTTATAATTAAAATATATAAAATTCAATAATTTATATCCTTGAAAAGTATTGCAAATATTTCAAAAATATAATTTATTTAATAATATAATTAATATTCAATATTATAAAGTAATTAAAGATATGAAAAAATATTATATATATGTATTGTTAATAACTTTTTTAGGTAGTGTATGTGCATCAAACGGGTTAATGGACTAGTATAACTTAAATAGATATAAAATCACTATTCATTTTATGGATATTTTCTATAGTATAAGCATATTATTTTGCATCATATAACTGTCAATGTTAGACATTTATAAATTTGTCATTTTATTTTATTAAGAAAAACAAATAAATAATAAAATATAATTTTATATTTAAGCTGAGTTTGTACTCGATTAAAATAAATAATAACTACTATCTAATAAACCACAATTTCGAAAATATTTGAAAATATAAATTTACTTAAAATAGTTACTATATTTTTGGATTATAATTCATTTCATAATAGTTACTTGAATTCGGACTCTTAAAAACTTTATTGTTTTTTAATTTTTTTTATTTCCCATGAAGCAAATATTGTGAAAATATTAATAATTTAAAATTTGATATTTTTTAATAATTATTTGAGTTAGAACTTCTTTTAGACAATTATGAGCTTATGATTAAAATTTTGAATTTTCAAATTTTATTCTAGTTAAGATTCTTAAAAAATAATAATTAATTTATTACTTTTTTCTCATGTTGGAAATATTCTAAAAATGTTTGTAAATTGATGTTTTAATTGTTTAATCTTTTTCCAAAGGATAACTAATTCCAAAGATATAAATTATATTTTTCTTAAGTTACTTAAATTGCGAATCTAAAAATGTTTGTAAATTAATTTTTAATTGTTTAGTCTTTTTCCAAAGGATAACTAGTTCCAAAGATATAAATTATATGTTTCTTATTAAATTGTGAATATTTATAGATAAATTTTATTTTCTTTAGGACCCTTACTTTCTATAAATAATAGTTACTTGAATTAGTTGTGAAATTGTTCTCCTTTTATACATATTAAGATAAAATATCCATATTAACAACTAAAAATAGTAACTAAGCTATTTTATTTTTTTATTTTAAAAAATTATGGAAGCAACATGTGGTTTCAAAAAATTGTGAACACGATACGTGGAATAAGATTATATACCTTTTATATATAATAAATTTAATAATAAAATTACTTCATTATTTAAATAATTGTCATTTAAGGATTAGAATTTTAAATTTTCTTAATTTACTTTTGCTAGGACTCTTAAAACTAACAATTAATTTATTATGTTTTTACCTTTTTCATGGAACAAATATTATGTAAATATTAATAAATTAAAATATTACTTCTTAATAATTTGTTTAGACTCTTTTTAAATTATTATTAGTTTATTACTTTTTTATTTTTCTTAACTCGTAAAGTAATAATTTAATTGATTTAAAATTTAAATTTAGAATTTAATAAATTTCCTGGTCATATTTAATATTTTCTTTATTTACTTGACTTAAAACTCCTTTATAACAATTATTTTAAAATATCTAACGCATTACTAATATAATAATTTTTTAGAATAATCTTTTGTTAATAATTAATATGCCACGTTTCATATTTTTAAAAATGTAAATTTAAAACTTTCTTAATTTACTTTAATTCTTTAATGTTAATATTAATATTATTAATATTAATATTATTAGTATTAATATTAATATTAATAATATTATTATTATTTCTTAGTTTGATCATGCACTTGGTATTTTAAATCAGAATTTCAAAATCGTCTTAATTTACTTTGTTATGATTCCTTAAGAAGGTAATTATATTTTTTAATTAATAATAATTTTACTTCACGATTTTAAATAATTGATAGTTGATTGCTACAATTTTAAATTTTATTAATTTATCTTAATTAGGACTCTTAAAATAACAATTAATTTCTTGCTTTTTTTGTATTTTTTGGAGCAAATATCTTGGAAATATTAATGAATTAAAATGTTATCTTCTAAATAATTTACTGAGAATTTTTGTAAAATTATTATTAGTTTATTATTTTTTTATTTTTCAGGGAAACGATAATTTGTAAAGTAATAAAATAGTTTCTTAATTTACTTGACATAGAACTCCTTTATAATAATTATTTTAAAATTTCTAGAACATTACTAATATAATAATTATTTAAATGAATTTTCAAATAATAATTAATGTGCCATATTTTCTTATTTTTCTTAAGTTAGGATTCTTTTAGAATAATTATTATGTATCTAATTATTTATTTATCTTTTTAAAAATAATTATTTTTAAAAAAATTGTGGATGCGATACATGACATAAGACTTTATTCCTTTTATATATAGTATTTCCTATAACTACTTTATTTTCAAATGAAGCATTTAAATATGTTTTAATTGAAGAATAAAATATATGTGCAGAGAAACTGATACTCTTAAATTAATCATTATGTTTAAGTAATTATTGTTCATATTCTAAAACTAATATTCTATAAATAGTTTGTTTAATTTTGAAAAATTAAATATTGTATTGAAGTCAAATATTCTGCTTAATTCAATTATTTTTAAAGGTAAGTTTGTTTGAAACCATTGTTCGAAAACTAATTTATTTTATTTTACGAGCTCAACGTAACCATAGTTAATAGATGAATGATCTTAAATACTTTATGCTTTGAGAATTGTGAAAATAACTTGTGATTCAGGAAAAGTACTTCCCCAATGCCAAAATTTTGAATAGAAGATCAATCTCTTCTAATAAAGTTAACCTAATCGCGATATGCATAAGTTAAAATTTTCGCTAATTCAGATTGAGAGAAGATAAACAAAAACCTCCAATAATAACGCTTTTCAATTTTGCTAGCTACTTGTGAATCTAATTTAATCACAAACCTAATTTTTAAAGCAAAACAATCATCTCAACTTATTGAAAATTTTCTACTTCTAAATCGATGTTCATTCTGGTACAATGTTTAAGATCCTCTTAGGTTTCAAAACGAGAGAGAGAAAACCATGAGAATAATATATCAAATTTGGCAATCAAAATCATAGAACATAACATAAAGGAGAACCAAATTAGGTTTCTTATTGAATGTTCCTTCATTCTCAAGGCATCCACATCTCATGCAATTCTAATATGAATGCATATGATCAACAATAACAGTGACAGTAGTGCAAGCCACCTCTAAGCTTGCAAATCCCTCCTCTGCATGACTGACTACACCAAGCATTGCATGATTTGTTGTCCTTCTGCCCTAAACAATGCCATATTTTCCCCTTCCATGGCTTGTGATCCTTGCAACATTTCACCACAGCACCATTGCACTCTTTTGTACAATCAAAACATGTCAAGAAAAAAAAAACATGAAACAAGTAGAAAAAAGGAGAATACATAAGTAGCGTGCATACGAATCGTCATACGAGAATTCAAATTATGTTTTTATTTTAGGTTGTCAAAAAGAAAATTAACAGTGTATACATGAAGAGGTATACCTGATGCACTTGCAACTATAAGCAAGATGAGGAAGAAGGCTCCAAGGCTGCGAGACATGCTGCTTTGTTCTTTTTTTTTCTCCCCTTCAATTAGTTGTACATATGGTGTCAAGGCATTCACAATATATAGTTGTCTTGCGTTGGCTTATTAAAATTTAGGACAGAGATATTACGTATTAATTAACAATAGTTGTCTTGACAAAAAAACAAGTCATTCAAATCTGCCTTTTTTTCCAAATATAAGTCGATGGAAAAATTGGTGCCCAGTAAATTTCATTTAATAAATATTTAATGAAAATTTAATTAGTTACCATTTGACTACGAATCATATGAAATAAACTGGGAAACATTTTAGGAAAAGGAAAGCTACAGGTGAAAATCTTCAGTTTTTTTCGGATTACTATTTTAAACTAAAAATAAGTATCACTTTTAAGGAAACTATATTATTCTTTTTATTTATGATAATTTCAATATGTATTTTTATTTAAAAATGAATATATCACAACGATGCATGCACATCATGTTTTAAACTAAAAGTATTAATAAATTAATTTAAAATATAACGATAAATATTCTGAATAAAATGTGAAGTGAAAAAAATACAATGTATATACCGTATTGCAATATACTCAGCAATCTCTTTATTTGATAAGATGACAAAAATAACATGTTTGAAGGTTAGTGTCACCATTCATAGCTTGTATATCTTTTCTTGGCATGTATTTACATAATATATAGGCTAACTGAACAAGTTTAAATATAGAAGGCAAGGAGTGTGCTGCGCTTTGTTTTACAAAAGTCACTCTCTCTCACATTCTCCTATAGGTTTATTAGTGTGGGCCTATGATCACATACCCACATCAGAATATTTACGTGCAATGTGAGGAGGAATGCTGCACTTTAATATAAAGCGCTACACAAACATTTTACCCTTAAATATATTAGATAATATTTAAAATAAAATAGAGAAAATAATTATATATATATTATAAAATAGAGGAAGTTTAAAAATATAGCATATTTTAATCATTAAATGCACAAACGATGATAGATCTTGAAATTAATAAAAAATTATGACTTATTAAATCTATTATTGATTATAAATTTAATGAGTAGGATATGCTCTTTATACCTACAAAGCAAAAAGTGCTTCATAGGTGCATTTATCGACTGATAGATTTTTAAATTAACAAAAAATCATGACTTATCAAATTTATCAACAATTGTGGATTTTAATGTTAGAATTGCTCTTTATCCTACAAAGCGAGAAGTGCTTCATAGGTGCATTAATCTCTTAATATAATACTAGGATTAACGCACTTCCAAAGCACTTTTTGCTTTGTATCAATATAGAACAAATCCTATTCCCTAAATACACAATCGTTGAAAGTTCTTAAAATTAACAAAAAATATTATGACTTATCAAATGTGCTATTGATTATGGATTTAATGGTTAGTTCACTTTATATCCCTACAAAGCAAAAAAATGCCTTGTAGATGCATTAATCCCTTAATATAATATTAGGATTAATGCACCTTCGAAATACTTTTTGCTTTGTAAAGATAAAATCAGATTATAGTCATTTAATGCATAATCTATGATAAATATTAAAATTGATAAAAAATTATGACCTATCAAATCTATTAATGATTATAAATTTAATGATTAGGATCTGCATCATATCCCTAGAAAGCAAGAAATGCTTTGTAGGTGCATTAATCCGTTAATATAATCTTGGGATTAATGCACCTACAAAACACTTTTTGCTTTGTGGGAATATAGAGCAATGATGCATGCTAAATGAGTCATATTTTTCATAACATATTTAGATTAAAATTCGTCAAATTCATTGTCCCATGAATCATTTTGTTATTAATTCATTTCATTTTAGTTTTCAAAGTTAGAGTCTACATGATGTCATGTGTTTTCTTGTCCAAGACATTTGGCAATGCGACAAAGGAAGATCGCAACAAATTAGAGTGAATTTGAAGGCCAAAATAATTAAAACTTGATTTTCACGATCATGATGGATGCTTCACTCCCATAAGAACGTGCAACATTTACTAAAGATTTGTCACGATACGTGAAACCATTTTCACAATTGTGAAATCGATGATGAAATGACTACTCATGACTTGCATATTTCATGTCCGTATTGAACATCATGGTCCGTGAAGACAATATCATGGTCGTTAGCGCATCCAAGCCAAATATAGTGATAATATTCATGGGGCGTGAAGACATTATCGTGTTTGTGAGCGGATGGGACGATGAACAATGATGAAGATTAGCACATACGGTCACGACCGTGATATCTTAATCATGAGCTGTGAACATCCTAACGCGATTTTTTTTCATTCGGTCATGACCATGACAATCTAGTCATGAATCATGTCAATTAGGACCGTGAAACTTAATTCACAGACCGTGAAAACCTTGACTTAAAATAATAATTCAATACAGTCACGACCATGATAATCATGTCATGAGCGATGAAATGCATTCCGATATAAATAAACTTTATTTTTAAACCTTTTAAGCCTTATCTTTTAAGGTTATCTGGGATTGAGTTAAATCTAATGAAAAATAAAGTTTGAGATGTTAGGACTCTCCACATATCATGACACCTATTGAAAATCTACAAATTAAACCCGAAGGTCTCATCAAGAGGGATGCAACAACTTGGAACTTCATGCTAACTTGAAGAGAGCCTAACGTTAAAGAAGAAGAAGAGATTTTTTATGCACATATATCGAAGGCGATCGTCAAGGTGTTTAATTCTTAATTATTTTTCTTTATAATATTATTTTCTCTTATTTTGAAGGATGAACTCTTACTTAATTTTCTATTTTATTTTTATGGATTAAGTTTTATTGTAAATAAATTGATCGAACTCTTGATTTAACTAACAATTCTTCAATTTTTTTATATGCATGAATGTTGTGTTTAATATTTTTCGCTGATTGATCGAGATCTTTTATTTAACTAGCGTCTTAGAGAGAATTGATTTCTGAATCTCGTACATCTTTGGAATTGATATGTGACTTTGAGTTGAAGTATTGTATGTCATACCTTAGTAGCATATTGAAGAGGAATATTTAGGTGTGCGAACTATTATATTAGTATTTTGGAGAGGAACGATAAGTAGTCTATGAGATACAAATTCATGCATCTTAATTCTAGTAGATAAGATTGACATACTAGAGAGTAACAATTAAGTCCATCTAGAATTAATATAGTTAATTCATCTTGAAAAGGAAATTATATCTTCGGTAAATCATAATCCAAATAGGAATTTGATTAAAACTGACTTTGATTAATCATGTCGTGAAACAAAATTTATCAATATCTTATCTTATCTCATCTGAATCCAGAGTTTGTTGTCATCAAAAGTTTTCTTTTATTTTTCTTCTTTTTACTTTTAAAAAATTATTTTTCTTAAAATTCAATTATCTCGTGCTAGTGACAAGATTCCCACAAGTGTACAAGGTCATGTGTAGTAATATAAATACCAATCCACATATAAGGTGTCAAGTACTAAAATTATACCTTTCAATTTGTCGTCTAAACAATTAAGATTAGAAGTGAAAAAATAAAATTATCAACAAAGACTAAGTAAGAAGAATGCTAAATAGACATATGCACAATGTAAATTATGCAGAATTCTATATGAAATAGATATTATAGCGTTTCAAATTCATTTAGGATTGTAAGTGCATAGGATAATGATTCAACATGCATTAGACTCTTGCTCAAATTCATGTCATGCATTCCTCTTTCAAAGCAACACAATTCTATCTAGGGTTATGGAATAACACTTTTATGCATTCACATTGACAACCTATGCATTTCATTCATGAGTTCAATAAGCAATACCAATTAACTCTATTTCTAGATATTACAAATGTATTTTGCTTAGTAAAGCTACTAGTTGATTAACATGATTTTCATTATTCAATAACCTAGGTTGATCTAGACAAGGTATCTAATATCATATAGGTCTAATAATTCATTAACTAAGCAAAAGAGTTATAACACATGAATTATTATTAATCCAAAGCACTAAACTCTAAACTTCATCTAACCCTAAAATAAATGGGTTTAGTTACACATAATGAGAGAGAAGGGAGAGGAATAAAAGATAAAAAAAACTTGCATTAAAACTAGAAATGAGAGAGTTCACACATTCAAATTCATAATAATTCAAAGTTTAATACAAAGCACTCAAAATACCTCATACAAGCCAAAATGCCTAAATATGAGTAGTAGCATTCAAAATCCAACCTCCTCTCTTCAAACTCTAATTATCATTTTTATACTCTCTCTATAGCCACCAACCATTACAGTGAACCTCAAGGTGCTACGGGAACATATATGCATTACGGCTGAATCGAAGTGCATGTGCTACAACTCTTCAAATGTCACCATGGCTTGCAACCGCACTATGGTCGACTTTAGGTTCGTTGCGGGCTCAATATGGCATGCTATGGTTAGGTTAAGGTGCACTACGGTTTGGAATCCATCCATCATTATGGCTTCGTTACGGTTAGGTTAAGGCGCACTACTATCGATTTAAGGTGTTTTTACTCCATTTCTTCTTTCTCTTTAATTCAAAGGGTGAACTCCTATTGTAATTTATGATTTATTTTTCTGGAGTGAATATTATTGTAAGGGAAATTGTTGAACCTTTAATTTAATTCAATTTAGTTCTCCAAATCTTCTATGCACATGAATGTTGTGTTTAATATTTTTCACAATTTCTTTGAGATTTTAATCTTTGATAGCATCTTGGAGAGGAAAGTGAGTTCTTAGTTCTCTCTTACTTCTAAAATTGATTTTTGAAATTTCTATTCGAAGCATTGCATGTCACACCTGAGTAACATCCTGGAGAGGAATATTTAGGTATGTCATTTGTGATATTGACATCTTGGAGAGGAACGATTCATAGTCTAGGAGATACATATTAATATGTCTTAATTTCTAAAAATAAGATTGACATCCTAGAGAGGAACGGTCTGTTTATCTAAAATTAAGATAGTTGGTTCATCCTAGAGAGAAAATCATACATTGGGTAGATCCTAATCCACTTAGTGATTTGATTGGAACAATTTTGATTAACCTTGGGCTAAACTGAAATTCTCCCTCCTTTATCTTATCTCATCATGATCTAGAGGCTCTTGACATCAAAATCCATTTTTTCTTTATCTTTTTATATTTCTTTTGAAAAATAATTTATTTATAAAAAAATCTCATTTTCTCCTATTAGTTAGTGGGATTAGATGGATAATAATGTTAATCCTTGTGGGAACGATACACAACTCACCTTGAACTATTACTTGATATGACTAGTGGACTTGTTAGCGATTTTATCTATCTTATTAGCATGCAACAAGTTTTTGGTGCCGTTATCAGAGACTTTTATTGATTATCTATTTAGATTTCATTAGCTAGTTTGAGATTTTCTTTTTGTTATCTTCACTTTTTATGGTCTTATGTAAGCTTTTCAAGAGTTTTTTTTGCACAACTTAATTATCACGCTCATATCATCACATCCTCAATGGCGAAGAACAAAACAAACATCAATCAACCAATTGAGGATAATAAAGAAGTTGTCGAGCAAGAGGGGTTCCGCACAGAAGCAACATCTATCCATGGATCTCTTTGCTATGATCACAAACATGATGAACTCCATATTGAAGAAAGTTTCGGTACAACAAGATTACATATCAAATTTGGAGAGACAACTTTCAGATTTAAGACAGCGTAACAATAATACAAAGGTTGCCATCACACCATCTCTCAAATCAAAGACATGCCTTGAAGAGATGTTAGGCAGTCCATCACAACAATTGAAAACAAACTCACAATGCAAGAGCAATTCATCCAAAACTTGGAGACACAACTAACACAGTTAAAGACCAAAATTGAGAATGATTATGTCGTTCAAGAACTAGAGAGTCAACTCAAGTTTGATGCCATAGAAACAAAGTTTCAAGCATCAGAGAAGAAAGTTGCAAAATTGACTTCTCGAAATGTTGAATTTAACAAGGGCAATGATGCCGAGAACCCAACATTTTAAAGATCCCATGCCACAATTATAATCCTTCTCAAAGAAGATAGTGACCAAGAAGAAACAATCAAAGAAGGACATTGACTACTCAATGGAGAATTAAGGAGACAAGAGAATATATAATTGAAGATGGACGGGTCGAAAGCAGGAGCTCACCTTCAGATGTCCCTATCAGTACAACAACAATGTTCTAAATCAACTACCTCCAAAAGAGAGGATAACACCATCAACCACAATACAATGACATCATAAAAGCCCACCTCAAACGAGAATAGGTAACAATCTTTTGACCCACTATGTCAAAGCATAATTGAAGAAATATTAATTGAGTCCATGAGTCATCTGACGAAATATGGTGGAAATGGTCATGATCTTTTAGTCATGTCCGTAACGTTCCTTATCATGGGCTATGACAACTTGTCATGGCCGTGAGCGCGTTTGACTAGAAAATCTTGACACCTTTCACGAGCCATGACAACTCAGTCACGACTATGTGTGAACTTATCTTACACAAATGGTATGTGTGTCACGGGTCGTGACACCCTTTTCACAGTCGTGACATTTCTAATCACGACCATATTCTGAACTTTACGACCAAGAGTAAGTGTGAGCATTCTAAAACACCTTCATCACATGCCATGAACAACTGGTCACACTGTCAACGCACTGAATCCTTTTGAGCAATTGACATCATGGGATGTGACCCTTAATTCACACCCGTGACCGCACCTTACCCTGAAAACCTGACATATGTCACGAGCCGTGATATGAGTTTCATGATTGTGACCAACCAATTGTGACATCAAGTCACGAGCGTGATTACTATTTTAACAGGTCATTACACATTTTTCATGGGCATGAATTATACACTTTTCATCACAGGTCTATGATCCCTCTTTCACGGTTGTGATATGGGCATTACACACACAATTCCTGAGACATCACGATGATGCCACCTACTTCACGAGTCATGACAAACCTGGAGAAAATACTCATTGCACACCCATGAATGTGTTTCCACTCGTAAAACCCAAGCCATCATGATCGTGACATAGGCATCACATGTCGTGATAAAACTCTAAATCCGATGCTGATTTTAATACGACCTTTGATCGTTAGTAAATGTCGAATTCTAGAATCGTGTTTCCGAACAAACACATTCAACACAACTCAAATTTAAGTTGGTCGTGTGACTATCACACCCGTGAGCTCCTTATATGTTATGAAACCAGGTTAAAAAACACCAACAACATGTCTTCTTCTCCAGCATTGTCGGTGTTTTTTGTTCTTGCATAGTCAATTGAGCCACCACCATTGTCGACACCTCCACATGAGCCCGACTTCTGATATGGGACCTTCTTCTAAGTTGTCCAATGAGCTGACTAACAACATTCCCTCGTGCCCTACATAGTTTGATCTTTCAAGCATTCAAGCCACCTTGGAGATGATTTGAGGGAGGTACGTGCAAGCTAGGACATCACTAATGAGATGATTCGACGCATGCACGAGTACTGCACCAGCTAAGGGAATTACAGGTCATTATTCACTCCACTGCAGCCACCACCTCCTATGGACTAGCCTGGTTGTACTCTTTTTTAGTTTGCATATTTTTCTTGTTTATTCATCCTTGTATCACCTATGTCGGCGAAGGCTTAAACACTAAGGACAGTGTTTGGTTTAAGCTTGGGGAAGTGTGCATTTCATGCATCTTTTATTTAGAGATTGCATTTCATATTTTTTTGTTTAGTATGACGCATTTCATATTTGTGTTTCATTGCTCTCATCTTTTATAAGCATCATTATTTAGTTTGAAGAATTTTTTTAAAAAAACTCCAAAAATATTATCACCATCTGTTAAACCTTGTTTAACTTCTTATTTTATTTAAGTATATATTCTAGTCTTGTAAGATCTATGAAATTTGAGTACTATTCATTCAAATGTGAATCACCAAGTATATAAATTGAATTCTTGAATATTGTGGAATAGGGCTATGAATCCTTAGATTATAATTATGTTTCAGCTTTATTGTACTTGAGCCTAGAGAATTACAACATTTTTATTGAATGTTTAAGTATCTTTTGAGTTTATAAAAAAAACTTGTGAAAAAATTGAAAAAATGAAAAAAATGTTGAAAAAAAAATCATAATTCTGAAATGGCAAAAAAATAAAATAAAATGTGAAAAAAGGGGTTCAAGTAGTACATAAATGTTATCCAAAACCTAGGTGAATCCGGGCAAGTAAGCTCGAGGGGTGCCTTAACACTTATTACCCTAAGGTCGTCTAATTTGGGAGCCATCAGCCAAAAGCCTGCTACATGGATCACCTTGTCCAAATTGGAGAAGCGCTTAAGGGTTAATTCGACTATCTAGTTTGACCTTTCGTTTAGAACTTGAGGATGTTCAGGCAAGTAAATCTGTAAGAGACTCTTAAATCCTGGTGACCTAAGGCCGTCTAGTTTGGAATCCATCGGCTGAAAGCCCGACATTGACTTTCTTGTGCAATCTTGATTGAAAGTTAAGAACTCATAAAAATTGCGAAGTTATGTTTATTCTTATTGTTTAAATGTATAAGCTCAAAAGATATTTCTACTTTCAACATTAATGTTGTAATTTGATAGATCTATCTATTAGATTTGAAGAATATTGTTTAAATTGATTATAAATAAAAAAAAACTCTATGAAGCAAGAAGATGGATGAAAGTGTGTTGTTAATGAAGAGTAGGAAAAAGATGGTGCAAGAAAAGTATTAGTCTGCAGAATATATGTTACGATGGAATAGTCTTAGCATTATTTTAGAATTTTGCTTGAGGATAAACAAAACTTTAAGATTAGGAGAGTTTGATGTGTGCTAAATTAGTCATATTTAGTCTCATTCTCATTGATTCCGTTATCACATGCATCATTTTGTCTATCATTTCACTTCATATCTATTTTCAAAGTCAAAGTCTGCATAATATTTATATTTTGATGAGTAGGGCACTTGGCAGCGTGACGGATGAAGACCACAATAATCTGGAGTGAAATCAAAGCCTAAATCAAAAAAAAAATTGAAAAGTCATGATCGTTGGCAGGACAGTCACACTCGTAAGCGCAAGCAACTTATACAAATGGGTTTTCATGGGCCGTAAAAACTAGTTTCACGACCATGAAAAATGACGACGCACCACAGAGTCATGACCCCCATACTTCACGCCCATGTTGCATCGACTCACAGGCGGTGAAAGAAATTTCACGATCGTGAGCGCATCGAAGCCGAAAGACAACAAATATAATCACGGGTCATGAATGAATGATCACAACCATGCGTGAATTGATGAGATGGAGTACATACGATCACGAGCATAAAAATAATTTCATGGGTCGTGACATCCTGACGAGAAAGAAGCCCATAGTCAATTACAGCCATGAAACCTAGTTTCACATGCCGTGACTTTGAACTGCTATTAAAGAATTGCTATGGTCATGGTCATGACAATCCTGTCATTGGTCGTGAAACTTGTCGGGATTAAATAGAAGTTTCATTTTTGAAGCCATTCAACTGTATCTTTTGGCGATTTTTATCCCGGATTGAGTTATATCTTTTGGAAAATAAAGTTTTTTAGGCCAACACTCTTCATATCTGATTGATTCCATTGAAAGCCTATAAATAACCTCAAGTCTCACCTAGAAAAAATAAATAACCTGAAGTCATCACTTTTGAGGAATGCAACAAGTCTTATGTTACAAGCCTGAAAGTTCAAGCTTCGAGCCTAAAAAGAGCTTCATGTTGGAGAAGAAGAAATTACTCTACAATATTTTTCAAAAGAGAAGATCATCTATGTTTTTTTACTCCTTAATTATTCTTCTTTCTCTTTAATTCGAAGGGTGAACTCCTATTGTATTTTTTTATTTATTTTTTTGGAGTGAGTATTATTTTAAGGGAAAAATATTGAACTCTTAATTTAATTCAATTTAGTTTCCCAAATCTTATATGTACATGAATGTTGTGTTTACTATGTTTTCACGATTTTTTTGATCTTTGCTAGCATCATGGTGAGGAATAGAGAGTTCTTAGTTCTTTCTGACTTCTGAAACTGATTTTTGAGTTATTTATTTGAAGCATTACATGTCACAACTGAGTAGCATCCTGGAGAGGAATGTTTAGGTGTATGATTTATGAGATTGTCATCGTAGAGAGGAATGATGCATAGCTTAGGAGACACATATTAATGCCTCTTAATTTCTAGAGATAAAATTGATATCCTAAAAAAAAAACAAAATCTATCCATAATTAAGATAGTTGGTTCATCCTATAGATGAAATCATACCTTGATTAGATTCTAATCCACTTAGGAGTTTTATTGAAACAAAATTTTTATTAATCATGGGGTAAACTAAAATTATCCCTCTTTTATCTTATCTCATCTTGATCCAAAGGCTATGGACATGAAAATCTTTCTTTTTCTTTTTATACTTTTTCAAAAAAATATAATTTTATCAAGAAAATCCCATTGTCTCCTATTAGTTAGTGGGATTAGATAGATAATAATACCAATTCTCGTGGGAAGGATACTCAACTCACCTTGAACTATTATTTGATATGACTAGTGCACTTGTCAGCGATTTATCTGCCTTATTAGCATGCATCACCATTGCCGACACCTCGACTCCATTCCCGACTTTCTTACGCTGGATCTTATTCTACTAAAATGCTTTATGAGACTACTGACGATGTTCCCTCCTATTCTATGTCATATGGTCTTTCAAGCATTCATGACACTTTCGAGACGATGCACGTGGAGTAGCTACGCTAGTCAGAGATAGGAGATACGTGGAGGCAAGGAGAACACTAACGAAATGATTTGCCGCATGCACGAGTACCATACTAGTAAGGGGAATTATGGATCGTTCTTCACTCTGCTGTTGTAGCCACCTCCTATGGACTAGTCTCGTCATATTTTTTCTGTTTTCATGAATATTTGTCTTCTTCTTTAGTTATTGGTGTATCATCTCCTTCAATTAAGTCTTAAACATTAAGGACAATGTTTGGTTTAAACTTGCATGAGTTTGCATTCGATGCATCTTTTGTTTAGTACACAACTATCTAGTTCAAGCTTTTCATTTAGAACTTGGAAATGTTCAGGCAAGTAAACCCGTAGGAGCCTCTTAAATCCTGGAGATGTTTTGATATCCATCACGCAAAATCTCGTAACATGGACTTCCTTGTTCAATCCTAATTAGAAATTAAAACTTATGAAAAAAGTTAAAATGCGTTTATTTTTATTGTCAAAAGGTAAAGCTCAAAAGACAATTGTACCTTAAACAATAATGTTGTGATTTGATAGACTTTCACTGTAAATCTAGGAGGATCATTATTCAAATTGTTTATGTATCAGAAACCCTGTGAAGTAGGAGGATTGATGAAAATGTGTTGCTAGTGAGAAGAGGAAGAAAGATAGTGCAAGGAAAGCATGAAAGTGCGTTGCAAATGAGAACCTAGAAAAAATGGTGCCAGGAAAGTATTGATATGTAGGATATATATATTACAATCGAATAATCTTGAGCATTACTCTGAAGTTTCACTTGAGGACAATCAAGACTTTAAGTTTGGAGGATTTTGATGCATGTTGATGTGTGATGTCTAGTGTTTAACCAAAATAAAATTCATGTACAAATATGTGAGTATGGTGGCGACAGTGTATATCTGAGTAGTGATACACAACATCTATTAGTTTTAAACCTAATACAACACAACGACACTGCAAGTGCACAATGATCTATTCAAGTACTTTAGGTATCGAATCCACAAGAAAGCTAAAGCAATTATAGAGATCAAATCACTCTAATATAATCTACTAAGATGCTTTATGACACTACTGACGATGTTCCCTCCTATTCTATGCCATATATATGATCTTTCAAGCATTCAGGACACTTTCAAGATGATGCACGTGGAACAGTTACGCTAGTCAGAGATGATGCAGGAGATATGTGGAGGCAAGGAGAGCACTGACGAAATGATTTGCCACGTGCACGAGTACCATACTAGTTAGGGGCATGATGCATTGTTCTTCACTCCGCCATCGTAACCACCTTCTATGGACTAGTCTGGTTGTATTCTTTCCGTTTTCATGCATATTCGCCTTTTTCTTTAGTTATTGGTGTATCATCTCCTTCAATTAAGTCTTAAACACTAGGGACAATGTTTGGTTTAAACTTGCAAGAGTTTACATATGATTAATCTTTTGTTTAGTTATTTTGCATATCGTGTTTGTGTTTTATTGTATACATTCATGTTTAATTTGAAAAAAAGGAAAAAAAATCTCTCAAAAATACCCTCACCATCTTACTATTCCTTGTTTAACTCCTAACTCAACTCGAGTATATATTCTAGAGATCTCTTGCATTATCTATGAAATTCGAGTGTTATTCATTCAAATATGAATCACCAGGTATATGTGTTCGATTTTTTAATCTTGTGGAATAAAACTATGAATCCTTATAATACTATTATGTTTCAGCTTAATTATAATTGAGTCTAGATGATTACAACATTTTTTCAATGTTTAAGTATCTTCTAAGCTTATAAAAAAATTGTGAAAAAATGATGAAAAAATGTGCAAAATTCTAAAAAATGCAAAATATAAATCGTGAATAAAAAGGGTTGATGTAGTATTATTCAGAACCTAGGTAACACTTGTTGCCCTAAGGTCTGCTGGTCTGAGAGTCATAAGTCGAAAGCTCGTTATACACACCACCTTGTGAAAATTGAAGAAGTGCCTAAATGCTAACACAACTATCTAGTTCAAGCTTTTCATTTAGAACTTGGGAATGTTCGGGCTAGTAAATCCGTAGGAGACTCTTAAATTTTGGTGACGTTTTGATATCCATCACGCAAAATCTCGTAACATGGACTTTCTTGTTCAATCCTAATTAGAAATTAAAACTTATGAAAAAAGCGAAAATGTGTTTATTTTTATTGTTAAAAGGTAAAGCTCAAAAGATAATTGTACCTTCGACATTAATGTTGTGATTTGATAGATTTTCACTATAAATCTAGGATGAACATTATTTAAATTGTTTATCTATCAGAAACCCTATGAAGTAGGAGGATTGATGAAAATGTGTTGCTAGTGAGAAGAGGGAGAAAAATAGTGCAAAGAAAGTATGAAAGTATGTTGCTAGTGAGAAGCGGGAGAAAAATGGTGCCAGGAAAGTATTGATATGTAGGATATATATTACGATGGAATAATCTTGAGCATTACTCTAATATTTCACTTGAGGACAAGCAAGACTTTAAGTTTAGAGGAGTTTGATGCATGTTGATGTGTGATGTCTAGTGTTTAATCAAAATTAAATTCATGTACAAATATGCGAGTATGGTTGCGACAGTGTATATCTAAGTAGTGATAAACAACATCTATTAGTTTCAAACCTAATACAACACGACGATGCCGCAAGTGCACAATGATCTACTCAAGTACTTTAGGTATCGAATCCACAAGAAAGCTAAAGCAATTATATAGATCAAATCACTCTAATATAATCTACTATGATGCTTTGTGAGACTATTGACGATATTCCCTCCTATTCTATGTCATATGATCTTTCAGGCAATCAGGACACTTTCGAGACGATGCGCGTGGAGCAGGTACGCTAGTTAGAGATGATGCAGGAGATATGTGGAGGCTAGGAGAGCACTCACGAAATGATTTGCCACTTGCACGAGTACCATACTAGTTAGGCGCATTATGCATCGTTCTTCCAAGCAATTATATAGATCAAATCACTCTAATATAATCTACTATGATGCTTTGTGAGACTATTGACGATATTCCCTCCTATTCTATGTCATATGATCTTTCAGGCAATCAGGACACTTTCGAGACGATGCGCGTGGAGCAGGTACGCTAGTTAGAGATGATGCAGGAGATATGTGGAGGCTAGGAGAGCACTCACGAAATGATTTGCCACTTGCACGAGTACCATACTAGTTAGGCGCATTATGCATCGTTCTTCCCTACGTCGTCGTAGCCACCTCCTATGGACTAGTCTAGTTGTATTTTTTTTCCATTTTCATGCATATTCATTTTTTTCTTTAGTTATTGGTGTATCATCTCCTTCTATTAAGTCTTAATCACTAAGGACAATGTTTGGTTTAAACTTGCATGAGTTTACATTTGATGCATCTTTTGTTTAGTTATTTTGCATATCATGTTTGTGTTTTATTATGCATTCATGTTTAATTTGAAAAAAAAGAGGAAAAAAATCTCTCAAAAATACCGTCACCATCTTATTAATCTTGTTTAACTCCTAACTCAACTCGAGTATATATTATGGAGTTGTCTTGCATGATCTACGAAATTCGAGTGTTATTCATTCAAATATGAATCACCAAGTATATGTGTTTGATTTTTTAATCTTGTGGAATAAAATTATGAATCCTTAGAATACAATTATGTTTCAGCTTATTTATAATTGAGTCTAAACGATTACAACATTTTTTTAATGTTTAGGTATCTTTTAAGCTTATAAAAAAATTGTAAAAATGATGAAAAGATGTGCAAAATTCTAAAAATGCAAAATATAAATTGTGAATAAAAAGGGTTGATGTAGTATTATTCAGATCCTAAGTAACACTTGTTGCCCTAAGGTCTTCTGGTTTAAGAGTCATCAGTCGAAAGCTCACTATACGCACCACCTTGTGAAAATTGAAGAAGTGCTTAAATGCTAACACAACTATCTAGTTCAACCTTTTCATTTAGAATTCGGAAATGTTCAGGCTAGTAAATCCATAGGAGACTCTTAAATTTTGGTGACGTTTTGATATCCATCACGCAAAATCTCGTAACATGTACTTTCTTGTTCAATCGTAATTAGAAATTAAAACTTATGAAAAAAGTGAAAATGTGTTTATTTTTATTGCTAAAAGGTAAAGCTCAAAAGATAATTGTACCTTCGACATTAATGTTGTGATTTGACAGACTTTAACTCTAAATCTAGGATGAGCATTATTTAAATTGTTTATGTATCAGAAGCCCTATGAAGTAGGAGGACTGATGAAAATGTGTTGCTAGTGAGAAGCGGGAGAAAGATAGTGCAAGGAAAGTATGAAAGTGCACTGCTAGTGAGAAGCGGGAGAAAAATGGTGCTAGGAAAGTATTGATATGTAGGATATATATATATATATATATATATATATATATATATATACATATATATATAAATATATGTATATATATCACAATGGAATAATCTTGATCATTACTCTGAAATTTCGCTTGAGGGCAAGAAAGACTTTAAGTTTAGAGGAGTTTGATGCATGTTGATGTGTGATGTCTAGTGTTCAACCAAAATTAAATTCATATACAATGCGAGTATGGTTGTGACAGTATATATCTGAGTAGTGATAAACAACATCTATTAGTTTTAAACCTAATACAACACAACGACGCTGCAAGTGCACAATGATCTATTCAAGTACTTTAGGTATCGAATCCACAAGAAAGCTAAAGCAATGATAGAGATCAATCATAGAAATCAAATCACTCTAATCTAATCTACTAATATGCTTTATGAGATTACTAACGATGTTCCCTCCTATTCTATGTCATATGATCTTTTAGGCATCCAGGACACTTTCGAGACGATGCGCGTGGAGCAGGTACACTAGTCAAAGATGATGTAGGAGATATGCAGAGGCCAGGAGAGCACTGAATAAAAATCTCTCAAAAATACTCTCACCATCTTACTAATCCTTGTTTAACTCCTAACTCAACTCGAGTATATATTCTAGATCTGTCTTGCATGATCTATGAAATTCGAGTGCTACTCATTTAAATATGAATCACCAAGTATATGTGTTTGATTTTTTAATCTTGTGGAATAAAACTATGAATCCTTAAAATACAATTATGTTTTAGCCTAATTATAATTGAGTCTAGATGATTACAACATTTTTTTCAATGTTTAAGTATCTTTTAAGCTTATCAAAAAAATTGTGAAAAAAAATGATGAAAAAATGTGCAAAATTCTAAAAAATGCAAAATATAAATTTTGAATAAAAGGGGTTGATGTTGTATTATTCAGAACCTAGGTAACACTTGTTGCCCTAAGGTCTTCTTGTCTAAGCTTGTAAAAATTGAAGAAGTGCCTAAATGCTAACAGAACTATCTAGTTCAAGTTTTTCATTTAGAACTTGGGAATGTTCAGGCAAGTAAATCCGTAGGAGACTCTTAAATCTTGGTGACGTTTTGATATTCATCACGCAAAATCTTGTTACATGGACTTTCTTGTTCAATCCTAATTAGAAATTAAAACTTATGAAAAAAGTGAAAATGTGTTTAGTTTTATTTTTAAAAGGTAAAGCTCAAAAGATAAGTGTACCTTCAACATTAATGTTGTGATTTGATAGACTTTCAGTATAAATCTAGGATGAACATTATTTAAATTGCTTATATATCAGAAACCCTATGAAGTAGGAGGATTGATGAAAATGTATTGTTAGTCAGAAGCAAGAGAAAGATAGTGCAAGGAAAGTATGAAAGTGCGTTGCTAGTGAGAAGCGGGAGAAAAATGGTGCCATGAAAGTATTGATATGTAGGATATATATTACGATGGAATAATCTTGAGAATTGCTCTGAAATTTCGCTTGAGGACAAGCAAGACTTTAAGCTTGGAGGAGTTTGATGCATGTTGATGTGTGATGTCTAGTGTTCAACCAAAATCAAATTCATGTACAAATATGCGAGTATGGTTGTGACAGTGTATATTTGAATAGTGATAAACAACATCTATTAGTTTTAAACCTAATACAACACAACAACGTTGCAAGTGCACAATGATCTATTCAAGTACTTTAGGTATCGAATCCACAAGAAAGCTAAAGCAATTATAGATATCAAATCACTCTAATCTAATCTACTAAGATGCTTTATGAGACTACTGATGATGTTCCTTCCTATTCTATGTCATATGATCTTTCAGGTATTCAGGACACTTTCGAGACGATGAGAGTGGAGCAGCTACACTAGTCAGAGATGATGTAGGAGATATGTGGAGGCCAGAAGAGCAATGACGAAACAATTTTCCTCATGCACGGGTACCATACTAGTCAGGGGCATTATGCATCAGACTTCACTCTGTCGTCGTGACCACCTCCTATGGACTAGTCTGGTTGTATTCTTTTTCCGTTTTCATGCATATTTGTCTTTCTCTTTAGTTATTGATGTATCATCTCTTTCAATTAAGTCTTAAACACTAAGGACAATGTTTGGTTTAAACTTGCAAGTGTTTGCATTTGATGCATCTTTTGTTTAGTTATTTTGCATATCATGTTTGTGTTTTATTGTATGCATTCACGTTTAATTTGAAAAAAAAGGAAAAAAACTCTCAAAAGTACTCTCACCATCTTACTAATTCTTGTTTAACTCCTAACTCAACTCGAGTCTATATTCTACAATTGTCTTGCATGATCTATGAAATTTGAGTGCTATTCATTCAAATATGAATCACCAAGTATATGTGTTTGATTTTTTAATCTTGTGGAATAGAACTATGAATTCTTAGAATACAATTATGTTTCAGCTTAATTATAATTGAGTCTAGATTATTACAACATTTTTTTCAATGTTTAAGTATCTTTTAAGCTTATCAAAAAATTGTGAAAAAATGATGAAGAAATGTGCAAAGTTCTAAAAATGCTAAATATAAATTGTGAATAAAAGGGTATTATTCAGAACCTAGGTAACACTTGTTGCCTTAAGGTCTTTTAGTCTAAGAGTCATTATTCAAAAGCTCACTATACACACCACGTTGTGAAAATTGAAGAACTGCCTAAATGCTAACATAACTATATGGTTCAAGCTTTTCATTTAGAACTTGGGAATGTTCGGGCAAGTAAATCCGTAGGAGACTATTAAATCTTGGTGACATTTTGATATCCATCACACAAAATCTCGTAACATGGACTTTCTTGTTCAATCCTAATTAGAAATTAAAACTTATGAAAAAAAGTGAAAATGTGTTTATTTTTATTATTAAAAGGTAAAGCTCAAAAGATAATTGTACCTTCAACATTAATGTTGTGATTTGATAGACTTTCACTATAAATCTAGGATGAACATTATTTAAATTGTTTATATATCAGAAATCCTCTGAAGTAGGAGGATTGATGAAAATGTGTTGCTAGTGAGAAGCGGGATAAAGATAGTGCAAGGAAAGTATGAAAGTGCGTTGCTAGTGAGAAGCGGGAGAAAAATAGTGCAAGGAAAGTATTGATATGTAGGATATATATTACAATGGAATAATCTTGAGCATTACTCTGAAATTTTACATGAGGACAAGCAAGACTTTAAGTTTGGAGGAGTTTGATGCATGTTGATGTGTGATGTCTAGAGTTCGATCAAAATCAAATTCATGTACAAATATGCGAGTATGGTTGTGATAGTGTATATTTGAGTAGTGATAAACAACATCTATTAGTTTTAAACCTAATACAACACAACGACGGTGCAAGTGCACAATGATCTACACTACAAGAATAATGCTTTTAGCGAGTAAAGAATTACCCGCTAATTACTCATTATTTACTCGCTAAATACCTTACCGAGCATTTAGCGAGTAAATGGACGTCGAAACGTTTTGCCGGACGAAATTCCCCGACCTTAGCGAGTAAAGATTTTACTCGCTAATTGGCCGTAAAATAGACGTAAATTGTCCGTAAATTCGCCGCTGAAATGTTGGTATTTTTTAATTCAAAAAAAGAAATTCCTTGTCGTTTTACTCGCTAGTTGGTCGGAAATTACCCGTTATTTGGCCGTTAAATTGGTCGTAAATTAGCCGTAAA
>LTAE01006235.1:0-25976 GCA_001647135.1 Pontederia paniculata
GTCTTGCCTCATCACCATCATCGCCTGCCTACGCCCATCTTCCGCAAACCGCTGCGTCACAGATGCATTTAGGAAAATAGTTCATCATGAGGGCTTCGGAGCCCTATACAAGGGGCTACTTCCCAATTTCATCAAGGTTAGTAAGAATACATTATCCTATCTCAAAACCCTGATATGAATTCACAAATCATGGTAACTTGAGAACAATTCAAAATGGAAGAAACATATGGAACTACTTGCATGTTGTAATATGTTCTAGCTGAAAACTACTAGCATATAATGTAAAGGTTCTGGATTAAGATCATTAAATAATAAAAGGAGTGGTGTATGAAAATAATGTAAGTTGGTACCCGGTGTATCGAAGAGATGGGATATACTAATTTAACCTATTACGACTAAACATGCAATATGTGTTCTAAGTGAGCAATCAATAAACTCAATTATATAGTTCGATACTAAGTGATAAGATATGATCATAAGTATGACTGATTGTACCTCTCAAAGGGTTAGTCGAGGATGGAATACATTGATTTTCATCAACATGGTCAATTGAACACCCAACTAACATTACTCGAACGTGCAATAGAGAACAAATTCACTAAACTAAGTTGTTGGTCTAAATCAGGTGTCTAGTCGACTCTCAATCGGACGTCTGACTTACATCTGAAATCTCAAATAGTAAAACAACTTCAGCTGGATGCTTAGTCAGCTCTCAATCGGACGTCCAACTAACCTCAAAATATTATATGAACCTTAAGGGTTTTGCTACGTTCTCGCTTTTGATAATTCAACAAAGAATTTGTAACTCGGTTACAATATCATGCTCAGTCATTTTGATCTTAAATAGCATAAAAACATGAATAATCTAACACGTACTTGTTTCTAGTTTCGATGAAGCATTATCAATATTTCTTGAAGCAATTAAATAAACATATGATTCATATACTTAAACATATGCCATGAATGTCACAAGAACATGACTTAAGTGTTATATATAGATCTAATACAATCAAATACTTGTTGTCCACTTAAGATCTTAACAGTATTGGTATCAATTACCAATTATTTGGAAAATATCATATAATGATATCAAATTTCAGCCTATACCATAGTTGACGCAATATTAATATGAAATTCATAACTCAACCTATACAGATCCAAATCATGTGAGACCGATGCCTTTTCAAACTACATTCAAGTACCTGTAGCACCATAAATATCAAGTTATAATATAGCCTTGGCATTTTTATATACATTTTACAATTCAATAATGATATGGTCTTGAGCAACTTGACAATACCTTAGTATTTTGCCCATAACTCCTAAAATATAACTGGGATTGAGATGAAATAAGTTTTTTGTGAAAATATACTTCAAGACCTATGATTTAATATATTATACATAATTTTTTAACACTTATAGACTAATCAAAATGATCTTTAAATAGAAACTATGAAATCTGGATAGAATCAGAATTATATTTTTACTTTTACATGATTTAAAACCTCACTATAACTTCACAAATCTTAGATGCATAACAATCATAGTTATCATAACCTATTATATACTTCGATAAGAAGGATTATTGTATCCTCTCACATACCTTTTAAAAGCTTTCCCTTTCTCTAATGTTTTCATAATATCTATCTTAATTACATTCCAATAACCTTCCTTCTCTTTTTCTCCTCTTCATTTCTGATTCACCTCACCATGGTCAGCTTGAAAACCCTCTTTCCTAAATAAATGGTGAGAAGAAAAATATTTTTTGGGGCATATTCAACAATGAAGAGGTTGGTAAGTGGGTGTTTTCTTCTTTCGCTGACTGATTTTGGGGTCCAATGAGAGCCCTCTTAAGTGTGGTTATGGTCCCACACTTATTTTAAGAATCACATTTTATGCCTCTTAAAAAGAATTCATCCTTGAATTATTATTTTGAACCATCTGATAAAGTTCATATCTTAGTTTGGGGTCTCCATTTTTCTTTTTTATTGCACACTTTAATTGCACCTCACGATGTAATAATAGGTTCATGGGACCTCTATTCAATGATCAAAATCATTTATTAATTCCTACGACACAATCGTTATAATTCTTTGTGAATAATTTGAGCACCAACAATTTATCATGAGTTTGCCTTTGCACTATAGCCCCTTAATATGATTAATCAAACTTAAATTGTTTTCATAATTCATCACTTATACCAAAAACTTTAATTCTATCATTCGAATTGGAGGGATCATCTTAATTTATCACCTTTAAGTAAGAAATTTAATCACTAGAAAACATTATCTAGGATCAATAAGAAAATCATTATTCTCATGATATTATTTCTTCATTTGTTATGACTCCTTCACTACTTTTCTATATGGATAGTGTCATTATATACATTTAAGTTCAAAATTGGTATTTGAACTCTATCTTTCATATGTTAAATGTAATCTAATAACATTTTCTTATCATTTCTTGGCCATGTTCAAGAACTCTAATTGTACCTTATCATTCTAAAAGGATACTTTATTCACCATAAGTTATTATCTAAGCTAGATAAAAAAAATATTTCCATAACTTGATCATTTCTTCAAAATCATTAATTTGTTCATCCTCATTTTCTATCAAGATTTTGATCATAATAATAAATCATCATAAAAACTTATCTTAACTCAATCTGATAATATCATAAAAAATAACTAAAAAAATTAATACACAATTTTCCCAATCATATCCGAATCTCAATTCTATGATTCGAACTTAAATTTAACCTTAGTACTTTGTAACCTAGAAGTATATTTTAATTCATAAAAAACCAGCCCCAATAATAAGACATCATCTTTATCAAGAAAAACATCTGTGTTATTGTCCCCACAAGATCATGTGTCCTTTCAAAGTCTGAATCTATTATTTATGTTTAGGCACTCATTACTCTCAATATATCATTCATAGTTACTTTATTGACTCCATAAACATTTCCATTAGCAAGCACAAAATATTTATCTAGCTTTTCAAATTTTATTTGATTTAAACACTTTAAATATTTTATTTTCCTTATATATGTAATAAACATAGTTAATTATCATTTTCATCTACCCATTTATTAATAATAAATGTCATAATCTTAATCATATCGATCCATCTCATGTATCATTCCCCTTTATTATGACCTATGTCATTATATTTGTTGTCAATACAATTCATGTCTACCATAATAATCATTATTCATAATTCTTCTACAATATTTTCAATATTCTACGCTAATTGAATTGCACTTGTTCTATCAGCAAATAGCATCTTCACTTTTTTCATCAATATTAAAATATCACATTGAACTACTAAGATAAGTAATTCCTCACATCATTCTCCAATTACTCTCATATGCTTGCAAAATCCATTTCTTTTTCAAGGATGATTTTTTTCAAACTCATTATCATTCATTTCAATTTTCATTCACAACATATGATTAATTTTAAGTGCATTCATTTTTCTTTCTTGACCATATAATTTCAGTTCATTTGTTCTATTAATAACATCTTCATTTTTTTAAAAAATTAAAGTCTAAGCATAGTTTTTCTTGAGAACTAATGGTTTTCACTTCTCAGCGAGTGAGAAATTTCTCAACTTTTTAGGCAATCAAAAAGACGTCTCAATAATTCCCAACTAATCCATATGATTTGAAATTATACACTTTCATTATATTTCTGGAGTCTTTTAACCTTTTAACATCAATCATTCTCATCTTATATGGAGATATCAAAGTAACATCCTTTAATAAAACTTCATCTTTACCATTCCGATTGAATCATTATACAATTTATCAATAATTAATCACCATCTCATGCAATGCCTTAGACCAATCCATGTCCTTAGGCTTCATTGCCATCATTTAATGAAATGTTTAAATATCCTAGCTCTCCTAGGTATAATCAACTAAACAATAGCATGACCTAATAGTCTAGCTCTAATTTGAGTCTTTATACAATCCCAAATATGATTAACTTATGTATTCACTCTCCGTATAATATTTAAATCATGAAATATATGATCACATCCTTCTTATGATGCCACAACAAAACATTAACTCCTTGGTTTTGACAAGGTAACTCTTAATTGCTTTAACATAGCCTATGCACAATTCATAAGCATATATATGGCGTAAGACATCATTCTGTATCCTTCTTTCAACATATGCTTCATAACTTTTTAGTACTTATTTTTTGGGTAATCATTATTTCATAGTCTATGCTCACCATTATTAACAAAGTCCATTGTAGTCATGATCTAATCCTTAAATCATAAACATTCCTTATGTGACTTAGTCTATCCAAATGCTCACAATTACATTGATTAAGGATATTGTTTATATACTATTTGACAATCTCAATAGTCATTCATCATAGATTTCTATTAGATGAGAGAGTAGACAAGTTCTACATTTGAATCATCTAATGTTCTCTCAATCTCATACCACTTATTTTCATATAACTTGACCAATATGAACACTTGAGCCATAACTCAAGTTATCAACATTCTTTTTTTAAAAAAAAATAATTATGTATTCAAACTTGTGAGTTTCACAACTTATGACTCTCCATCTTAATTTCAAGATATCTAATAATGACATTGGTCCAATTTTTGTTTGATGCCTTGATAGTGGATACTCGTAATATTCATGAGTTGCTCTTTATAGTATGAATTCAAATAATTTTAGCTTCTTTCAAGAGATCATAGAACAATTAATCTATCCTTTCAATAATAGTTGTTTCTAGTTTGATCTATACAATCTATGACAATATTTATAGGCCAATCATTTTGTCACTCGTAACAACTCAACAACATCTCAACATTCAGTAGTAACTTCTTATGCACTATCTCCATCTGACTTGATCCTTGCTCCTGTGAAAGCTAGACATCAATATCTATTTATTCACATCTTATTCATAATTCTTTTTGATAGCTAATAATGATCCAACATCCTCATGAAATTAGGTTCATAGGTTTTTGTTGATAATACATTGAATCTTAACCTAGTAATAAACTCATATGACTCCTTGTGCATCATAACTTCTCGAACAATTGGGGGTAGCGAAATCGTCCATCCTATATCAGGGTTTTGAAATCATGTGGTATCAATACCATTTGAAAGTAACTTCAAGTATCCATCTACACCTTAAATAAAGTTATAATCTAGTCTTTGCAATTTTATAAACATTTTAAAATTAATTAATGATATGGTTTGGAACAATTTGACAAAGCTTTAGTATTTTGGCTTTAACTCCTATAATATAACTCAAATTGAGATGAAATCAGTTTCTATTTAAACTAGGCTTCAAGACCTATGTTTTCATAAATTATACATTATTTTGACAACTATAGACTAGTAAATATGACTTTCAAACAAAAGTTATGAAATCCGGATATAATCAAAATTATGTTTTTACTCTTACATGATCCATAAACCTCACTATAACTCCATAAATCTTAGATGTGTAGAAATCACATTTATCACAACCCATCATATACTTAGATAAGAAGGATTGTGGTATTCTCTTGCATACCTTTCAAAAGATTTTTTTCTCTAATATTTTCTTTATCCCTTCAGCGCTATCTTCATTTCATTCCAATGACATTCCTTCTCTCTCCTCCACTTCATTTGTCATGCACCTCGCCATGTCCAGCTTGAAACCCCTCTTTGTTAAATATATAGTGAGCAGAAAATCAAACATAAATGGTTGCCCGCCTCTTTTATATTTTTGTGTGGTAGATTCAACAATGAGGAGGCTGATAATGGATGTTCTTTTTTGTTGGTTGATTTTGAGGTCCAATGAGAACTCTTGATCATGGGTCCCACACTTATTTTAAGGAATACACACTTGGTTCTCATAATCCAATTTATCACACTTTAATTCTTCAAGTGAACTAGTAAAAGTAAATCAACTGTTTTATATTTGGATAACTTGTTTTTGTTATTGAACGTACAATAATGTTTTTTTTACTCAAACAAATACGCTTTTGGTATACACAAAACTATTTTTTTATTTTGACATTTTTATAATTATGACTGAGGCACTTCTTCAATTTTAAGAGCAGAGTGCGACATGATGTGTGATGTGATGCATCATGTGCATAATATTAGGTCTTTCGTAGTTGTAATCTATACTATTTTTATGCCTTCTGTTGAGCCAAAGTTCCATTCTACACCAAGTTCCTATATTTATAACAAGCACATACCATTATGATCTGAATCTTGTCATTTCACACATTTAGAACCAAATCATGATACTTTATGTTTTTATTTCATGAACTTCAAGAAAAGGAGTTATCACATCCTTGCTTGAATGAACATCACAACCCTGCATGTGGCATCGTTAGAAAAGGATAAAATCACTGAAAAGCTGGAGAATCATGACAAATTATTATTGGCAAGGACTAACTAGAGAAAATCAAAAGAATCTTTCTAATAGGACAAAGGGGACAAATGCCAAAAAAGGAAAAGAGAATAAAATGGAAGGAAAGAAGATATTTAAAGGAGGAAACATCAAGGAGAGATGGACGCTCCTATATTCAGAAGGCCCCCATTTTGGGGAGGAGGCCATTGGAGCATAACACAACATAGAAGGAGAAGTTGCAGAGGAAGAACAAGAATGCTTTCTAGACTTTTAATTTGTATTTTTATTACGATTTCCTATAACTAAATAGGATTATCTAGAGTTAGTAGTAGCGGATGAAGGGTTGGATTTTTATAACGGTTTCGAAAGCTATGAACTATTTCTGGTTTTCGTTATATGAATCCATCATTTGATTTTGTTTTCAAATCGAATGTGTCGTGAAGAGTTTTAGTTATTTTGTGATCGAGCACGAACTGACCTTCGATTCGATCTTCTTTTGTATCTACACTCTCTGTTGTCAGATGATGCATATATCCTTGACTGGAGGCGCCTGAGGGAGTGGTCACAGCTTTTTTTTCTTTCTCGTTGAGTGCGACTGGGTCACTACTTGGGTAATTCACAACCTTGCAATCATGAGGAATATGTCTTACTATTCTCCGTGCTTAGAGTGTTTGGAGGACTGACCATTTTATCTCGTTCACACATAGTCTGGTGGTGTGCTCCATTATAGGTTCTGCAGACCTGTGATGCAAGGTTGTATATTGAAAGACCCTTATCCCGATAGCAGCCACTAGACTCATCTAGACTAAGTTTCAAGATTCTTTCGTGCTCTTCACCGCATGACTATAGGGAGATCATCACTGATATCTCTTTAAAGGGAATCTATGATTCCTCTCTTCACCAAAATCTGATTCAGTATACAAACCATACAAGTAAATTACAATCCAATCTAACATCCTCTAATCCTGCTAACACTAGAGTTCCTTCACATCCATGTTGTATCCTTGATTTGCATAGTCATGATATGTTTAATTCCCATTTATTGTAGTTTACTTCTTAAATCATCTGAAAATTCTAAAAATTAGTTAATATGCAGTTCAGTTTCTTTTACATCATTGTTATTATTTTCACTAGGTTAAGATTGGTTTCGAGTGATTTATTCCTAATCATTGCTTTCGCCTCCCTGTGGATTCGATACCCTAAGTGCTACACACGATTAATTGTATAATTGCAGCATTCGTAGTGTTGTTCTAGGATTTTGGAAACTACTCGTCTACTGTTATCACAATCATGCATTTACACCATCAGAACTCTGTTGATAAACCTTTATATGAACTTGATTCTGATTTACTCTAGACAGCACTCGTGCACATCAACGCGGTGCCCGCTTTGTCTTCTGCCTCCCGCCTCTCGCCCATCTCTATCATCAGTCTTCTCGTTGCCACCACCGCCGTCACGCACGACTGCCTCATGCTCGACATCCAAAATCAATTGCCAATTTCCTCAACTACGCAAGAACTACAAGTTGTCAGTGTGCCCCAGGGAGTCGGCACCAACTTTGACGAGGAATTCGACCTCACCGCATGTGGCAGTTGGTGCATCAGCTCGGTGATCTCCAAAGATGATTCAAGGTTCTCATTTTCATTCATAAAAAAGAATATTTTCCCTTTTTGTTCTTCCTTTTTATGATTTCCAACTGTTGGGAAATACGAAGAACAAAAGTAGAAAGATCACAAGAAACACAAAAAAACACACACAGATTTTACGTGGTTCGGAGATGGATCTCCTACGTCCACGACCGTCGCAGAGAGTTTTTCACTATGTTAATGTTCCAAAACCACCAGAGTACATAACCGCTCCAAAGATAACATATATATATGATGGAGCTAGGGCAACCGCCCATAAAATAATAAAATTACATATATACCCCTGGAAAAATTGGATCGGCACCAGTAGGGATTGGATGATCAGTCTCCATCTGCTATCTCCAACACCAACATTTTATTCTTCTTGCATTCATTCGTTAGACGATTCAAAACTTGTATTTCATGTATTAGGATTTGGTTCAAGAAATAAACGAGTAAAGATTTTTTTGTTCCAACCAGATTCGCAACTCGCATGAGTTCAGCAAGATTGATAAGAGAGATTGGTATACAATTAGGTTATCAAATGCAAAATTTTGAGTTATAGTATGTTCGTTTCAATAATAATGAAGGGAAAGGAAAAATAGAGAAAGATGATAAAGACAAAAGAATTAATATGCAATAACTAAAGGAGAATAAAATTTAAACAATAATTTTGTTTAGATAAATAAGTTTATGAATTCTATTAAAGTTAAAATAAGAAATATGTACTAAATATATTTTTCTTCTTTGTTACAATATGTTACCAAAGGAAAGGGATCAACCCCAACATTTCGTTTCAATATGTTACAAGAAGAAGGTTACCTCGTTGGTTCCTGTACCAGTTATCTTCCAGGAAAATGTTGTGACTTGGGTTTCAGCCTATCACAAAAAATAATTGTGGACATTTTTATTATCATAAAGGAAGAATTTTAATATACATAGGGCGGGTGTAAGCAAAAGAATACGGAAATTGAAAACTTAAAAAATTGACACACAACCCGACATAAAAAAATCAAGGTTTCTTAGAACCAAAAAAACTTAGGTCGTCTTTTTCATAACAACCCAAGGAGTCCGATAGTCTTAAGGGACTCAATGATGACCTAAATAAATAAAATTATAATGTATATATTTATATATATGTTATTCTATTTTGAAAAAATTTAATATATATGTATATGTATATGATTACCCAATTAATAACAATTTGTGTGATTAATATTAAAAAATATAAGCCATAAATGACAATATTAAAATTTATAACATCTCTTTGAACAAAAAAACCTATAACATGTCACTTATCATTGATTTTGATTTATGAAATAAAAATCTACAAAAGATATAGTGCAACACAAAAAAATTATAACTTATTTAAATTTGAAAGAAAATCATTCGAAAATGTAGTGTGATTTTTTGTATACAAAAAGTCGTTCGACTCATGCCAATTTCAATTATAGTGAACATGAATCTTATTGTGCTTGTGAATTTGATTTTGCCTCTTGAGTTCGTTGTGATCCATCATGATTTAGGTTGCATTTTCTAAAATTGCTCATTTTTTACCATTCCCTAGTGCAATGTACCAGAACTTGCAGCTACACTGCTTTTCGTATATTGTCTTATAGTTCAGTGCAATCTGACCAGTTGTGCCACTGAACAACCAAGTTTGTGATTTCTCATCTCTTTCAATAAAGTCTGATCATCCAGAGCTTACATTGTGACCGTAGTGTCTATTGTTGTAATGTAGCTTCTTTTGACATATTTGATCACGTGTTATGTTGAAAGAATACAATGATACATATACCTCTTGAAACTACAATATTTCATATGAACTTTTCGTCGTTTGGGTCAGTTATACCCGACATTTGTAATTCTTATTTTTCGGTCTAACCCATATTTGTAATTCTAAGTCATCTTAAGTATGACAGACAAAATTGTATTCTTTTCTTGGTTGTAGCCCACATCTTTTGATCATTCGTGAACACCATTGTGTGGGAAGAACTAAGGATCCAAGTTCAGCAAGCACATTAAAGAGTGTTTGCCCTCTCAAAAAATAAACATTGAAAAGTGTTTTCAATGATATGAAATAAATTATTAATCAATGTATATAACAAAAAGTGGGGCTTTGAGCCATTTTGAGGTATTGATATTTAATGAAACTGAAGCATGTCATTGTTTGTAATTTTAGAAATTTGTGGTATGTCAAACTTTTATTTTTTTCCTTTACTGAATCTTTTATTGACATAACAACGATTATAAGACTGTTGTTGATATCTATGAGAAAAACATAAACATGTGTCAAATTTGTTGAGTTCTTTTGAATCATATAGCATTTGATTCAACATCCTATCCAAATTGTAGTAATAGATTACATCAGATGGATCTTCATTTAAACATTCTCTCCGTTTGATGTATTGTGTGTAACAATATTTACAACTGCAGGTCTACAACCTCATGTTTTCATTCCAAATCTTAGGGCCTGATGTAATTTGTTTGTAGGTCATTACAACTCTGGCTTTTCATTTATTCTCTGTAGAGAAAAATTGATATTGTTGTTGTCGAAGAAAGTTGTGTTCTGAGAGCTTTCATAAACTATCACTTCAATTTGTGAATTGTTCAGGATGCTTTGCATTATAATATACTGATTCCGCTTCCACTTCTGAGAGATCAGACGAAGCTCGATTAGTTTCTGCTAGACAATAAATAAAGAACATAACCAACACGGGGAACAAGGGAATACCCAACCATATATGCTTTTGCGCCATGACAATCTCACTCGAATTACAGGGACCTACACATATTAGTACAGTATACCGAGTCCCCGGTCAGAACCACACGTGCAAGTTTCCCTGCATGTGGCTCGTCTGTGCTTGTCTATATGTATGTATTTTGAAGTGATATCAATGTTATCTTCGGGTCAAGAGGTTGTTTATTTCGTGTCATGTAATAGGCAAACTGAGATAATAGATACATGAAACCATACTAAAACAACATATGATGCTAAGAGATTCCACAACACAAATGAGAACAACGATAAGACATCACTATCATTAGAGAGGCATTGAACATAATGACCAAGACAAACTTGAATTATCAGCTGACACACATATGAATTGAAGTGCTAGAAACAGTTGAAGATTGCCCACACGGGCACAGCCCCACGTACGGGCGTAGTGCCTATGCATGCGTAGCCCTCGTAGAGGCTACAGTAGTGCATAGGATTGCGCCCATGTGGGCACTGTCGGTGCACGGCAGCTACACCCACACGGGCACTGCCCACATGTGGGCTACACGATGCACGGACGCAGCCATGCGCATAAAGACAGCTCCCACGTGTGGATGCAAACTCGTGCAGGAACCGCGCATGCAGTGCAGCACTGCATCCGCGTGGGCACTGGTCTAGCATGCGAGGGTGCAGCCCACGCTTGGAGGCAACGCCGTGGGCGGAAGCAACACCTATGTGGGCGCTGCCCTAACGCATCCGCGACTGCCAGGGTGGGAAAAGAAGGGAGAGGGAAGAAGAAGGGAGGTCGGACCTGTGAAGTTAGCGATGCTCTGGTGAAGTTGGATCGAGTTGCAGTAAAGTCGAGACGGCGCCCGACGCGGCGACAACAACAACGTAATATCGTGAAAGAGAAATATTGGGATCGAGTGGGAGTCGACTTTTCTTTGGGTATTAGTGAGCAAAATTTACTCGATAATTCCTTAATATTTTTCTCGCAAATTTACTCGTTATCTCTTCACTAATGACTTAGATACGCAAGCAAACCTTTACTCGCAATATTGCTCACTAAAATGAGAGTTATAGAAATCTTGTATATATTTATTTTACACAAAATGGTGAGCAAGTGTTTACTCGCTAATTGCTCATCCATTTGCTCGCTAAATTTAACTCACTAATTTTTTTTGTGAACAAATATTTGCTCGCAAATTAATCGCCAATTTGTTCGTTACATTTAACTTGTAATATTTTTTTCTTTTTTGCTAGTAAAAGTTTGCTCGCTAGTCCTCCACAAAATTGCTCGCTAATTGCGAGTTAGGTAATTTGCTCGCCAATTGGTCATTAATTTGCTGGGAAATGTCTAATTTTTTTAAAAACTTTTGCTCCTAGATTGCTCGTAAATAGCAAATAAATTAGTGACGAAAACTTGCTCGCTAAATTTTGCTCACAAAATTACATTTTCTTGTAGTGTTTCTTGCATTAGTTATCTAGGCAAAATTAATTTAATTGGTTGGTTGCTGTTTTGCATAAAAGAAAAAATTAAGGAAATAATCAGTTGAAAAAACTCTAATAAAATCCACGCAGAATTCATTTTATGTTATCGATTCAATAAAACCATATGAATCAATTCATGCACAAATAAGAAATAAATCAAGTAGCTCTCGCTACCTTGATACAAGTGTCAAGACTCATAAGCAAGAGTTCAAGTGTGATCGAAGATATAGTCAATTGGATCGCTCTATCTTGACCCAAAGAGTAGACCCATTGTTCTCAGAGGAATACTCTATAATTTCTTTGGAATGTCATACTTATGTGTCATATTTTTGTTAAAGTTGGCGAATACTTCAGGGCCCCTTGTTTCTCACACCGGTACGCCCATGTGAGCTTAGGGGAATTGGAGTATTACCCAACGATATCTAACCCCTACGCGCGGAAAGGGGAGGTTCAGGGGGCACCGCCCCCCGACGGGGTTGGGCTTTTATTTAAGTTGGCCCGTGTGGTGGAGATTAAGAGATTTACTATTTGTTAGAGTTTTGGACCCATATATATTGCTCTTATTTTCAGACTTGATGTTGAGCGGTTGTAATAAAAAATAATAATATAGTGAAATCTCTTTGCAAGACGTAGCCCTCTCAAAAGGGTGAACCTGGGTAAATCTGTGTGTTCTCTATTATTTCTGCATTTTCTGTTTGTGATCTTCTACTTGTTCTCGAATTCTCCTATCAATTTTATCATTTTTTTTCTCAATTGTGATTGATCTGTTAATTTCACAATCTTAGGCAATCAGTCTCAAGCTTGGCCCAAATGAGGAGGTACATGACACAGAGTTAGGAATATAATAAATTCTTCAAAAAAATCACATCAAATAGCTCTGGCTATTTTAGAGTGGATACATGCAAATCATTCAAAACCAACAAGGAGATGACTAGTTGATTCTCATTACGTTAGCCTAGAAAGATATATTAATGCTCTCGCAAAGAAATCTTCCTCAACTAAAATCAAGACAAAAAATTCAGTTTTTGGGTTCATCACAACCCTACCAGATGGCGTCACAGATCATTGTTTTCCAATTAAGACAAATTTCTTGGTTACACAATCATGGGTGATCCTTCTTTCTTGTCTTGGCCGAAATGGGAAATCCACACATGAGGATGATTATATGACTAAAACAACTACAAAATTAATTATAAGCATTAATAACAAGGTCGTGATAAAATCAAGATGCATTCATCAAAACAAAATCATAAAGAAATATTCGGAAAAAAAAATTTCCCAAGCTCGCAAAACCTCTAGAATAAAAAAATTAGCCTCTAAGTTCCATGAAATTTGATTTCATATCTCTTTCCAAATTTGTTGGTCAGTTCAAATTCAAAAGTGTTTATTCAATTCAGTTTCTTAAATGTAAGGATTCGTTCTTTGCTTTGTTGCCAAGGCAATTGATCAATGTTAAAAGGTGGTGGCCAAACAGATCCATTTCGAATTTCCTACAAATATAACCAAATTTCACATTATATCTTCTCGTTAAAACCAAATTTCAATATAATAAATAATAGTGACATGCGATCAAAAGGCGATGGAAAGAGATTCAAATACAAGTGGATTAGGGCAAAAAGATGATAATATTGAGATGCAAAATTAGGACATGTTGGAGCTAGAGATGCAATGAACATAATATAAAAAAATTGTGTGATCTCTTATAACATCTATAGGTTAGGAACATTTGACTACATTGAGTGGTTCACTTAAAATCATTGCAATGGTAAATTCAAGAAACAACAAGCTACTTGTAACAACCTAATTATTGAAAAAAGGGTTAAAAGGTAAATAAGAAGAAGAAAATTAATTGAGGGTGGGAGAATAACAATCCACATGAGAAAACCAAGTGCATCATAACTCTTAGAATTCACTTTCTCATCAGTTCTTTAATCCTTGAGGTTATTATTATATATTAATCGATATAATCCCCTCATTCCTTTTTTTTTCTTCCTCTCCCTCTCTCTACACATTGTTCTTCTCCTTCTCTCCCTCTTGCTCAAGGCACATAGACAGGGGCACAAGGAGGGGAGACAATGACACTAAGGATGCAACAACAGAGAAAGATGTCAAAGTTAGGATAAAACAAGAAGAAACAACCTTATATTAAAAAGTTCCATTTAAAAGGATCAAATAATAATATTAAAACAAACTAATTTAGTTTCAAATGGAATACCAGCTTTATATCGATCATTCTTTATGTGTGTACTGATATGATCCCTATATGTTCGCATATGAGATGATGGTTTTATGATTAGAATGATGGAGATTCAATTTCATATACGTAATTTAATTTATCAACTCTTAGTTTGTTCTTATCAAAAGATACTTAGGTCTTTGTTCTTAGTTATTGCATTTAGTCTCCATGTTTCTATTTATTTATTAGGGACCGATGAATAACACATTGTGGAACTCCGATTGTAGTATAGATCACTATGGTTAAATAGGATTTGACTAGGGACCGTACTGAAATTTAGGATTCCACTACGATTTCAAACAATGTCGTTGTGGTCTCAAAAAGGTATGCTACAACAGAACCAAAACACAAGACTACGCTATGATTGGGACCGTACCATAACAATAGAGAAAGATGTCAAAGTTAGGATAAAACAAGAACAAATGACCTTATATTAAAAATGTGCATTTAAAAGGATCAAATAATAATATTAAAACAAATTAATTTAGTTTCGGAATACCAGCTTTATATCGATCCTTCTTTATGTGTGTACTGATCTGATCCCTATATGTTCGCATATGAGATGATGGTTTTATGATTTAGAATGATGGAGATTCAATTTCATATACGTAATTTAATTTATCAACTCTTAGTTTGTTCTTATCAAAAGATACTTAGGTCTTTGTTCTTAATTATTGCATTTAGTCTCCATGTTTCTATTTATTTATTAGGGACCGATGAATAACACGGTGTGGAACTCCGATTGTAGTATAGATCACTATGGTTAAATAGGATTTGACTAGGGACCGTACTGAAATTTAGGATTCCACTACGATATCAGACAATGTCGTTGTGGTCTCAGAAGGGTATGCTACAATAGAACCATAACGCAAAATTGCGCTATGATTGGGACCGTACCGTAACAATAGAGAAAGATGCCAAAGTTAGGATAAAACAAGAAGAAACAACCTTATATTAAAAAGGTGCATTTAAAAGGATCAAATAATAATATTAAAACAAACCAATTTAGTTTCGAATGGAATACCAGCTTTATATCGATCCTTCTTTATGTGTGTACTGATCTGATCCCTATATGTTTGCATATGAGATGATTGTTTTATGATTTAGAATGATGGAGATTCAATTTCATATACGTAATTTAATTTATCAACTCTTAGTTTGTTCTTATCAAAAGATACTTAGGTCTTTGTTCTTAATTATTGCATTTAGTCTCCATGTTTCTATTTATTTATTAGGGACCGATGAATAACACGGTGTGGAACTCCGATTGTAGTATAGATCACTATGGTTAAATAGGATTTGACTAGGGACCGTACTGAAATTTAGGATTCCACTACGATATCAGACAATGTCGTTGTGGTCTCAGAAGGGTATGCTACAATAGAACCATAACGCAAAATTGCGCTATGATTGGGACCGTACCGTAACAATAGAGAAAGATGCCAAAGTTAGGATAAAACAAGAAGAAACAACCTTATATTAAAAAGGTGCATTTAAAAGGATCAAATAATAATATTAAAACAAACCAATTTAGTTTCGAATGGAATACCAGCTTTATATCGATCCTTCTTTATGTGTGTACTGATCTGATCCCTATATGTTTGCATATGAGATGATTGTTTTATGATTTAGAATGATGGAGATTCAATTTCATATACGTAATTTAATTTATCAACTCTTAGTTTGTTTTATCAAAAGATACTTAGGTCTTTGTTCTTAGTTATTGCATTTAGTCTCCATGTTTCTTTTTATTTATTAGGGACCGATGAATAACACAGTGTGGAACTCCGATTGTAGTATAGATCACTATGGTTAAATAGGATTTGACTAGGGACCATACTGAAATTTAGGAGTCCACTACAATTTCAATGTCGTTGTGGTCTCAAAAGGGTATGCTACAACAGAACCATAACACAAGACTGCGCTATGACTGGGACCGTACCGTAAGTAGTAAAATTTTGTGTATTAAGGTTGTTTAAAGGGATGGATTGAAATAGAGCCAAACAAATAGAATTTTTACTTTTATTTGTTTATTTATACTATGGTAGAATTAGGTGAGCAAAACAGAATAAATATTTTTTTTACTTTTATTTAATTTTTTACCTATGGTTGGGTTTAGTGACCAGAGCCAAAAAAATAGAAATTTTTACTTTTACTCAATTATGTATCCAACCATTGGATTAAATTAATAGAGCTGAATAAAAAGAATTTTGTTTTTACTTAATTACTTATGCTACGGTTTAATTTAGCCGAAACAAAGTAAAAAAATAGAAAAGTATTTACTTATTACAATTAATTATAAATAGCTTCGAGAAATTATTATAATTAGTATTTACTTATTAGAATTAATTGTAAATGATGTCGATAAATTATTATTGATTGAATTACTATAAATTAGAAACAAAGCCAAAAAATTATTATCTTTTTATTTATTACTAAATGGAAATGGATTCGAGGAATTATTATTTCTTTATTTATTAATATCAATAAAAAATAGAGCGAAGAATTATTACTTAATTATTTACATTACCAATTGAAAAGGAAGTCGAGAAAATATGATTCATTTAGTTATTATTAATTTAGTTATGGGCTTGTAAAAATCTAGTGATGATAATTTATTTCAATTATTTTGATTAATTATTAAATTACTTAAATTATTTTATTTAAACTACTTTATTATTCATCTTTATCCTGATTTAGGTAATATTATTTCAAATTTAAAAATCATCCCAATATTATTCCTAAGTGAATGATCAAAGTATCATTGAAGTCTCGATAATATTCTTTATATTATGACTTGAATAATATTATCCTCAACTAATTATTAATAGTAAATTCATGCTTTGTAAAGCGATCCATATAAGAAAAAGTAATTGTTGTAATAATCCTTAAAATCTCAATAATGCATCATTATATATAATTTTATAATCTATTTCAATCCATGTGAACTTATATATGACTTAGAAGTTTTCTCATGATTTTTCATTGAGCTTTTTAATCTATTCGTGATATCATGATCCTTCATCGAACCTAAAAGATAGCTAGTAGGATAATAAAGACAAAATTCATAATAACGAGGGATGTCATGCTATACATATTCATTTGAGTTATTATTGTCAATTTACCGATATCGAGGGACAGTAGTCTAACTGATGCATGCAAAAGGTGTCATGCATTTCAAAACATTTGTCATATCATTTTACATGTTCCATGCATGTTTTACGTTTATTTAACATTGCGTCTACTGAAATTATGGATTTCGTGTTTTCAAGTGAAAAGGACAATTTAGGCCTCATTGCAGTGCCACAGCAGATTCACAACCATAAAGGATGTTTAACTATCACAACATAACGCTAAGATCATCTCCAACAATTTTCACGGCCGCAAGATGTAATCTCACAGGTACTACCAAAAGCCTTCCAAATGCACCGAAGATTGTGTGGGTGTGAAGAGTCATCTCACGGATGCTATAGAAGGCTTAAATCCTAGCATCAAACAACTTAAAGGTGTGATGGAATTTCTCACGACCGCGATAAGAAGTCTTCATACATATCATGAGGTACTTCACGGGCGTTAAACCAATATCACGGCCATGAAGATGGTCATTTCTTCCCGATTAATGGGCGTGAAACATATTTATGGGTCGCTAAAGTCGCTGTCGGCCCAGATCTCTCACATGCATTCTCAAAACTTTGCCGTTAGGTTCAATAGGATATATATACTCTAGAGGGTTCTTTAAAGAGGGGTATTATGAAGATTTTGGTCGAATTCTATAGCGAAGAAAGAGCGGAACGCTGCCGGACTCGTAAATAAAATCGAAAGGCACCTATGACGATGGTTATTTGTGTTTGTATCCTCCTGTTCTTCATGATAACTTGTAAACAATTGTCCATTTTTTGTACTTCTCTGTCATGGAGTAATTTATCTAGTATTGTGTCTGTCAAACTCCTTACTTTGGATCTATCCTAGTGTTTTCATTGTATGGAAAACTCTGATAGTATTTATATTGTTATCAACGATTTTCTAAATGCTTTGATTTCTTATGTGCTTCATGTATTATCCGAGAGGAAGTGTCTTGCATGTTCATTATCTGGATCTAGAAATAATCTAGGTTATTCCTATTCATGAATATTGTGATCTAGGAGAAATCGAAAGAACCCTAGAATGCATAGTTATCTAAGAGAAATCGAAATAGATTTTAGATTTATCTGGTCACATCCTAAATGCATTAGGTTTGTGAGTATGCATGATTAAAAACTGGGAGGGTTAATCTTCATATATTTAAGACACAAGGTTAACTCAATCTTGAAAAATTGGTGAGATAAACTAGAGAGATTCCCTTCACTATGTTAGATGTTTCATTTTATCTTTAGGTCTAGGCAATCCTTAATTATGGTAGTGTAGACACGGCACTATCCTATCTCTCTGCCTGAGTTTATTGTCACCGACCATTTCATGTGATAACCTTTCTTATCTTTAATTCTCTTTTATTTGAAAACCCCATTCACCCATCTATTTTATCCTTACTCTCAATTCTGATTGGGTATAGGTCATGATGTTCTAAGTCCTTGTGGCATCGACACTCCTCATCACATTATTACTTGCATGGCTAGTATACTTGCTAAAGAGTGTGTACAATTTTATCACATCAGTAACTAAAGTCAACACAATGAAACTACATGGCGGGTAAAAGCAAAACACTATCGACATTATTCCTTTTGTGCAGGACTTTCCATCTTGTACAATGAAAAGGATCCACAAAAAATGTGATGCATCCTTCCCTAAGAAATCATGGCTTGATTCCTCATTGACCCATCGACATATCGTCGTATTATTTTTCATGACATATCTTATAAAGTGAAAAGCTCTTCCATTACAAAAGAAACAAAGAAGTTGAAAGAACAACTTCTCATAATCATTGCCATTAAAGAAAGAATATCGATATATGATTATTATTATCGAAGAAAAAAATACTGATATAAGATTATTACTATTGAAGAATGACATCAAGGATTACCGAATTAATATTGACTCAATGATTGATGATTAATGCTATCAAATAAGTGATATCAAAGAATTACCGAACAACGACTCAAATGATTATTATTGTCCATCGATTATTGTCACTTTATCATTTGTTTACTTATATGATAAGACTATATTGCTCACGAACTTGATTTTATATCACCACATTACTCCATGTAATTCACAAGAAACATCTATGCTCAAAGAAGCTTATTCCATGATTTATTATGATACGTCACCACATGTTAAAGAAATGATATCAAACTACTGATCATCTGATAATGTTCTTTCATAATCAATGATATTAAAAGAAACAATGTTCAATTACTTATCCTCAATTATTACTGAATATTTATTACTGATGATCTTATTTTATTTACCAAATCGTAAATTCTCAACTATTTATGAATATTGATTACTGATGAAATTATTTTACCCATTGAACTACCAATTATTTATTAATGTGTCATCATTGATCCATCATGTATGTTGTTATATCTTCATCTTTATTATTGCCTCAACAAATACGATGATATGTTTATTGTTAGCAAAATTCATATTCATTGTAAAGTTTTACATACAAGCTTTTCAAAAGTTTATAGGAGAGGACCTTCCTTTCATTGATCCTTGTAGGTATCTGATTTCTTATAGAATAGTTGACAATGTGCACGGCAAGAAGGCTCGAGTTGCTGTTGAATGTGGCTGAGTCTTTACATTTTATAATATTTTGTTATATATATTTCTCATGTCGAAAATGGAGTTGTAAGTGCACCTATTTGGATTTCATTTATAGTTTGTACTTTGGAGGTTATTTGGAATGATGATATTAGTTTAATGCTAGATACCACTCTATTATAATTATGTTTCATTTATATTATATTTATGCTTCCACTGATGTGTCACTTTTATTGACCAGCCTCTGCCAATAGAATGGTTAAGTAATATAATATAGTAGCGCTTATGAGAGGAGGCTTAACCATGAGGCAATGGCCAAATGAGGCGTTACATTTTGGTATTATAGCCAAAAGTTACGGCTCTCTTGGCATCTTAGAATAGAATAGAGTATGGGTCAATGTGTAAAGCATTATGAGTAGCCGTCATGGCATCCAATATAATGTCAAGTAAGATTCTTTTATGTCTCGTATGATATTAAGTTCATATATGATTGTATATGTGAGTAATGTTTTAAGTTTCTTACTATATGTTAATCTTTTAGGCCATGATGAAGAGAGGTTGAAATATTTGGATATCAACATTAACTTTTCAATAGGTGATATAAAGATCATGTATTTTTATTGTGCAACATTGATTATTCTTATGTTTTAATTGAGTTAATGGACTAGGTGATTCCTAAGGATATTGTTTGGGTGATCGGAATCAGCTTAATTTGATATGTTATTTTAGTTATCTCTTATGATAAAGTGGTTGATTCATTTGAAGATTATATGAGATTTTTGTGTTTCTATATGATTTTGATTATGTTAAGGCATGGAAAAAGAAGTTGAATGATTTTTCTATACATGTCTTCGTTAATAATTCGAGTTATTATTTATTGTGAAAAATTATAAAATAATTACTGAGATCTAACTTGCATAGAATTTAGGATTACCTCAATTGAATATATGTGTGGGAGGTGATGATTATCAATATTCCTTTAGGTTATCCCAAAGAATGATATAACTTAATTCTTAGGGAGGTTATAAAATAGTAATATGAATACAAAAATGATGATGAGGAAAATATTTATTGTAGGAGTCATTTTCGCAATCGAATTGAAAACAATTGGAAAGGCCTAGAGTAGGAAAATAATATTGATATTAGAATTCTAGACTATCAAATTATAAAATGAGAACTGAATTGTATGATTGTAGAAATTTTTAGAGATTAATTATTGGGCATGAATTTTGAGAAATTCATTCGAAAATATAGGAGAGTATTTTTACTGAAGAATATAATTCACTACAAGAAAATTTGAAACTTGCAGACAAATATTTGAGGTGGTCAAAAAAATTGTCTCTATTTGGGATGGCTTGTCGAACTGCCTCATGTGGAGATAGTTCAGACCGCCTCAAATAAAGACGATAAAAAAGACAACCTCAATGAAGAAGGTCGGGAAGACCGCCCAAGTTGGGGCACTGTTGGGGTAGTCTAGACTGCCCAAAATGTCGACTCAGGTCAAAACCCTAGAGTTTGGGGTGGTCCACCTAGATGGCCTAAAAAAAGGACTTGGATCAGAGGTTTTTCATCATTTTGCATTTTCTGCTCATCAATCTCCTATCTGATCGCCTCTCCACTTCTCTTACACCTGCGACAAGCGGCAGCGGTGACAAGGCAAGATCTCATCTTCTCTCCAATCTCCTCTCCTCTTTGATAACTTCTTTTCTCCTCTTCTTTGGCAGCGGCAAGGTCCTCACAAGCCTGGCGCGAGCAGGGGCACACTCGTCTCTTGCTGCAGGACGTGCTCGCGGCTATAAGGGTGCCCTCGCCATTTTTTAAAGAATTATATTTTGGTAGAGAAGTAGAGAATTAATGATGTTCTAATACTTTTTTATTTCAAATTTTGAATGATCTACTACCCTGTTGAGATCGTTCACAAAACACGATATATAAATTTTTTATTCTTAAAAGTTTAATAATTGTTATTTCATTAGAAATTTAATATATTGAATACTCTTGATCTAAACATTTAGTTATTTAAATTTATATATAAAGTATATTGTAGAAAAGCATTTCCTCTAGAAAATCATAGTTTGATGTACAATAGGATTAATCCTTATCATATAGGATTACTATAGAATTTTTAAACTGGGTTAAAAAATTTATCAACTTTGCTTGTCAGACGTATCAGTACTTATGTGAAGGAATAATTAGATGTTCATGTTTAAAATGTTTTAGCACCAAACTTCATATAATCGAAACTGGTAAACTACATTTGTATAGAAATAATTTTAAACCAAATTATTGGTATTGGATTGAATTTGGAGAAGAATCGAGTGTCGATAATAAGAATGATCATATTTTGATAGAAGATGATGTGGTTCAAAGATATTAAATTTTGAATTACGATGCTGCTACAACAAAATATGGTGATGTTAGAAACCACGATGACTCTCAAGAAGAGACACCTCATTCACAAGCAAAGGAGTTTTATGATTTACTCATTACTTCAACTCAACATTTATGGCTAGGTTGTGAAACTTATTCTGAATTATCATTAGCCATCAGAATGTTAAGTCTCAAATCAGATCATAATATATCACATGCATGTTTTGATGCATTCATACAAAATACAAATATTGAAAGAGGTGACACCAAGTACACGAATTTCATTGAATTATTTATCAAACGAAAGATTATGATTTGAGACAGTGCAAGTTTTGTGGTACTAAAAGATACAAATCTTTCCACGTCAGAAATAGGTGTATAGTGAAGTTCCAAATAAAAGGTTGCATTATTTGCTTCTAATTCCAAGACCGAAGAGACTATTCTTCAATTAGTTCACCATCATAAATGAAATGGCATGCTCAACGCAATACCAAAGAAGGAGTTATGCTTCATCTATCTAATGGTGAAGCTTGAAAACATTTTGATCGACTGCATTTTGAATTCATGTATGATTATAGAAACATAATCTTGGAAATATTGGTCTCATTTGAAGAAACCAATCAAAATAGTGTATGTTAAAGGCTCTAATAATAGAAAAATAAAAATGACTATTATGGAATTCTAAAGGATCTTATCGAATTAGAGTTTTCTGGACTAGTTGAAAATAGAGTCACTCTATTTGAATGTATGTGGTTTGATCCGACGATTAATAGGGGTACAAGGAAACATAAAGATTTTTAAATTATTGAATTTCATCACACTAGACAATATGAAAAGTTTGATCCTTTTATTATTCCTTCATCAAGTGTACTATATGAATTATCCTAGGAAGTTGAAGGATAAAAACTAATGGTGGGTGGTAATAAAAACTAAACTAGAGTGAAAAGTGATGGTGCTTAAGAAGTGGCATTTCAAGGTGATTCAATGACTTTTGTAGAACCTACCATGGGCTTTGAAATTATTCAAGGATTGCATGATGAGATGATTTGTTGGATGAAGTTAATATTGAAGATGTTGATATTGACGAAGAAGATGACATTGAAGATGATCACGAAACTTCATCCTCTTCAATTAGTGAATATGAAATAAGCAATGACTCTGCTGATATTGAATAATGTTGTTTATTATGTTAACGTGTGTAATGTGTCATTATATTTTATCAAAAAATTATTATAATATTATTATTTATGTTTAATGACTAGTAGTTATGATGAATTCATACAATGACGTGGTTGATCCGTCGGACACATCGTTCTCTTTATCTTCTTGTGAGTGACTTATTTTTCGTCTTATTTTTTCTTACATTTTTTTCATTTACTTAAGTGTCTTAATATTAGGAATTAGTTCTGTAATTAATAATATCAGTCGCCTCAAACTTTAATTGAAGAAATTAATGATGCAACGCAATTTATAAATCCAGTTCAGATTATATTTAGCATATGCATTTATTACTATGCTTCATTTACATATATCTTTTAAAAAACTATTAATCTTGTTTATATATGTATATATATTGAATATATAAACTAATATGATTATTTTTACAGATATTTTCTTCCTAAAAAGAGAAGGAAAAAGCTCCTTCTTCACGTCCACTTAGTATATTTGAGAGACTTTCGAGGATTTCGACCAATGAAGATTCAACAGAAGGAGTTGTATCATCCCCTTCTATTATCAATGTTGAAACTCAAACTCTAAAATTCGCACATGATGTTGATACATCATATGTGCAAAATAAAACATATTTGAAATCTGATGGACATAAGGGGTAAATATTTGGTCTCATTTTAAAGCTAGACATCATATGTATATTACCACTGATCGACACTTCAATTTATAGGTTTTTACAATCTAAACCTATTGCCATTACTTTCACTCAAGTGATCCGACATTAATATCATCATAGTTGGTTGACTTGGAAAGAAGTACCAAAAGAAACAAAACATATAATGTTTCGAGAATTTCAAGTTTGTATTACTTTTTTTACATAATATGATTGTAAAAAAATGTTTAATTAATTTTAATTTATTTTTATATGATTTAAGGGGTATGTTTGGTGGGACCCTGTGTACAATGACTGAATTTATAAGGCTCTCAACACTTGTTACTCCAAGATGTTATCATCCCTCTTAGCTAAGGCATGAAGAGACCAAAAAACTCCTACCTGAATCAGTGAGCAAGTATAGGCTGAATTATGCGCCAAGTGGTCGAATGAGAGCTATAAGTGTAAATGTGAAATGGCAAAGAGAAATTGTGCATCTCATCAAAGTGCTTGTTTATACTATAGTGGTTGTGTATCTAGAACCACTAATGCAAAAAATGATACGTTAAATTTCATTTTTAATAAATTATTATAGTTATGAGTTTGCTATAGTATTTAATTTTTAGTAATTTGTAGGAGAAAGAGCTAGGTAGAGAACCCACTGAAGATGAAGTATTTTTTATGACTCATATGTAAAAGGACAACACATGGTGTTCAGTCTTTGCGCAGAATATGTAATATATTTTTTATATACTTGTCTTTTAATAAAGTTGTTATGAACCTATCTCTAATTAGTTTTTTTTTACAAGAGGAGTTTAAAGCTAAAGAAGTTGATTCTTGACTCATTATACTAGAGAGGGAGTTACTATGATGAGTAATAAATAACTTTGGACTCAGCGTGTTGACATCTACAAAGGGCGTGCTTATGATTGTGGATATTCTTTTGACTATTATGATTTTCCATCCTCTCATGGACATAATCTGGGACCATCAAGTACAACAACGGATAGAGTCCCTTCAACATCAACTACAACAGAAGTAGGAATCTGAAAACAATTACAACTTAGATAGGAAATAGTTAAACGAACTCAACATAAGCAAAAAAAAGGAATTCAAAGTGAAGATGATGAAGTCTATGATGAATTAGAATCGCCGGCAAGCCAACAAGGACCAAGATGAGGAGAAGGAGGGTGACCAGGTCGAGGATATGTGATGTGTGTAAAAAAGTTGATGAAAACTTTATTAATTTTATAGAAAAATTATTAGGAAACCTTAACCTGATGGTTGGAACGAGACTCCTTGAATATTTTGAGCCACGTGCTAGGAGTCGTCAACCATGTTGAATCTAAGATTCCAAGATTGATTTTGAATGATCACAAATTTGTAAGTGAACTCAGTCTGTACTAATGAACTTGGTTGAGCTGATTTCTGTAACAGGACATAGACAAGTTCAGTACAGCGGTCGACCTGAGCTAAAGGAATGGACGACCACTGCACACGTAATACACATCATGAAGAATCATATGTGTGCAGCGGGCGTCCTAAGGATATAAACGGTCGACCAGTTGAAGGAGGAGGAGGTTATATATAAACAGCAAAGTTTATGGAGGAGGAGGCATATACGGTCGACCCA
>LTAE01006236.1:0-25972 GCA_001647135.1 Pontederia paniculata
GGTTAGTGCAGAGTATATATTATAATCCCAAGAGTCTTGGGAAGTAACTTTGGCAAATTAGCTAGTGAGAGCTTGAGTGAAAGAAAGCCTTAGTTCCCCTTCTGTGATTCGAGTGAAGAATCTAGGATAGAAGGGAGTGTGAGTTCGTGAGCGAACTGTAAGAGGTTGTCTCCTTGTCCTCCAGAAAAGAAACGAGAAGTTGTAAGGGAGCCTTCGCCCTTGAAGAAGGAGTTCAGTGATCTCCGGAGGTCTCGAGTTCGAGAAGACCGGAGCGGGACATAGGCTAGGAGTTCGGCCGAAACTCGTCAACAAACCTCTGTGTTTGCTTGTTTATTTTTCTATTCTCTTCTTCTTCTACTTGTTCATATTTGCATGTATATGCTTCTGCTAATATAACTAACCTAATTGAGTAAAAGTAGAAAAAGTTTTAATACACCAATTCATCCCCCCCTCTTGGTGCCATCTACATCTTACAATAATAACCAAAAAGTTAAATAATTATTACTCACAAACATTTTATGATTCTATATGGCTAAAAGGTTATCAATGAATATTGAACATAACAATTGCCACGAATGACATTAGTATCCACATAAAAAAAAATATTTGTCACAATATTACTTGTGACTATTGAAACATATAATTCTCACGTAAATAAGATTCATGGCTAATAAGCAATGATCACGTCATCAATAGCCACGAATTATTGTCACGAAATACATCGTGACAATAATTTACTAGGCACAATAATGAAACTTATAACAATGAACAAATATGTGATAATTAATCAATTATGTTGTAGTGTGTTGACAATGTTATATGGATATCAATAGTCTCGATCGTCTTGCTTTATCTTTATCTATCTGTCAATTGCCATAAGTGTTGTGATTAGGTGTGTTAGACTTTCCATGCTTAATACATAAAGGTTGGGGACAAAAGGCACCATTGTCGTGAGCATGCCTTTGACTTGAAACTTATGGTTGGTATTCCATTATATAATACACACAAGGTAGAGGATGATATGTATTCCATGGTGATCTTCATTTTTGATATTGACACATAAAAAAATTATATATTTTTTTCTACAAAAATCGAGCTAATTATGTCAAAAATTTTGTCGATGTCTATCTTGATAGACATTAACTTGCTCTTGTCCTTCATTCAACTCACAATATGGATCAATTTGAGAAATAATAATGTTATCTTATATTTTCCTCCTCCATAATGAACTAATTTGGAACAAAGAGATCAAGTCGTCCATTAGTAACTTCAATCAATTTATACTTGATTTGAACTTTTTAGAGGGATACTATATATATATATATATATGTATATATATATATNCGTCTGATTTTGGTAACATATTTATTACAAGTGTTTTTTTATAAAAGCGATACTTAATCGATCACATTTTGGGGGTTTGAGAATTCATTCAATTTAGTATGCAATGGAGAGCGAAAGCAAATTATACTAAAATGGTATTCGGATAAGATTTTAATAAAAGTTATTTTCAAAACCATAGAAAAATAACTTCAAGAGTTTATAAATTATAATTTTCAAAGTTAAGTTAGGCGCAAATTAAAATTTTGATCTTATGACATTATATTAACTCTGATAAATTTGGAGAATTTGTTTATCAATGAATGCTACATAATGAACTCATTGGTACCTTCACTATTTGGCAATATATATAGGTCTTAAACTCTTGATTTAGTTACATAATAAATAGTGAAATTATATATTACCATATAATTTCGATGACATAAATCAATATATTATATATGTATATCTAAACTATTAATTTTGAACTGGACGAGTTAAATCCTAGTGATCATTTATATTGTACCTCGAAGTAGTTGGCAAGTCATACTAGAAAGAGAGGGTCATCAATCAATTCCAACCTTCCTTTTTTTCTGAACAAAATTGAATCGCGATCCTCAAACACATGGAATGAGTTGAAATACAAGATTGAATGGCGGCATGGTTGTGGAAAAATGTACATAGTGGAGAAACCTTTTGACAATTTAGAGAGAGAGAGAGAGAGAGAGAGAGAGAGAGAAAGAGAAAGAGAGAGAGAGAGAGAGAGAAAGGAAAATATTAGCATGCATACACAAATTGTGTATGCACCGTGTATACACATACTCTAGGCCTTTGGATAAGTATCAATTTAATCTAACGATGCAAATTATTTGTATTTTGGACCATCAGATTAAAAATGATACTAATTTAAAGGCCCAAAGTTAAATTAATTATTGTTGTTATGTGAGTTAAATTTGGTTCAATGTCCTCAAATGCAAGTGGGAAACTTGTGTACCAATACACAAAGAAGAGAATGAGTGGGACAACATGCCCTGCGATTGGCAAGAGGATTCAAGGGGTATGCTGCAATGCCCCTAAGATTTTTTTTTGCTAGAAACATTTTTTGTCTACATGCATACTAGATATTTATTCCTATGTAATAATTCAAGATTAGATATATTTTCTAATCAGGGCACCTACGAATGTGTTGATTCCTAGTTAGAATTTTCCGATTTCTCAATTATGTTTTATTCTCTAATTATGTGTAATTTTATTTATTGTTGATGAAAGTAGCATCTTCAATGATGCACTGTGACAATGCAAATGTGCTTGAATTTGATTAGTCCAATAAATATGTGTATATGGTATGTCAAGTATTGTCACCATAAATAAGTAAGATCCTTCATGATGTTAGTGGATTTTATGTGGGTCGTTCTAAATTATATGTGCCCCAAATAATAAGACCATTTTAACATAATTGTCCATTTTAAGTTGACATGTTTTAAGATAATTATATGAATGTAGATTAAATACCACATGCTTTAACTTAATGGCTCATTTTAATTAAATTTTAGGATAATTAGGTCAATGCAGAGTCATATCTACTTAAAATGCATTGGGTTTTCAACAAAGGACATGAATGAGCGGAAACAATGTGTTCCAATTTTTGGCCTTGCACTGACCATGCATGGACTACACAACCACTGCCTGAAAAGACTATGTCTAGGGGACTACCGTCCCCCACAAGGTACATCTCACGCCTATGGGCCGTAACTATCCAAGAAGACACTTGAAACTTGAAGGTTTTGTTGATTTATTACATGACAATTTTATTATAGGGTACTTTTACATCATAAAATATGTATTTTCAAATGTTAAAGGCATGAAAAACCTTTTATGATAGGAAACCTAAAACATAAAAAATCTTAGATGGTTTACCCATTCTCTTATTATTTTCTATTTTTATATATTCTTTCTTTAGGTTCTCAAATGTTTATTTTTCTTTTTTTGTCTTTCCTCCACAAAAAAACTCTGGATGCATGACCTTACACCTAAGTGGAATTGCTTTGACAATTCTTGCATCCTTTCTAGGAAGGAACTTGATGATTCACTGTATGTTTTTATGCCTACTTGGGATTCTTAATCAATTGCATGTAGCTGAAAGCTTATGGAACCAATTTGTTGACATTAAATAAGTGGTATACATACATATTCATCACTTGGTTATTCCCTGTACTTACATTCTAATTGGTTTTTCTTACTTTTCAATAAGCTTTAGCCCAAATTTGTGTATTTTAAACAGATGCTTATTTTCATTGCAAAAAGTTGTGGCATTTTTATATTGTGAAAATATTATATTTAGACATAGTTTGTTCTAATTTTTATGACTTAGGTTGTGTAGTGGTTAGTAATGATCATACATTATATATTAAGCATGTGATTGCTTATTAAATGGTTAATATAATTCTTTAGGTTTCTATGTTGTTGTTGAAGTTGATGTTTCATGCTAAAATTTTTGGTAAGTGCATAGTGCTTCAAGTTATTATTTATATGGTTTATTGTTGTCTTGTAATTGGTTTTCATATTCCTCACCTAAGGCCTACAAAGCTTATGGTGGTGTTTGTAAAATTGGATGTGCTACCAAAAATCATAATAAGTATAAGCCAATAGGAAGAGCAACATCTTGATATTTATATTCTTAACACTCTCCTTCACGGCCGTTGACAACTTTGGTCTAGTCTAAAGCCTAACACGTAGACAATTAAGGGAGAAAATTATTTTTCAATATGAGTGATGTCGAGGTTTGAACTCAGGACCTCTAACAATACCATGTTAAATTGGATGTGCTACCAAGCGTCGTTAAGGAGAGGTTAATGCTTTTCTTTTGTTCTATTATTTTCCCTTGTGTACTCAATATATCATTGATTTGCATGCATTTCTACTAGAAGAGCAGAAGATGGTTAAGAAGGTCCTGAAGATCCAGAAGACCAAAGAGAAGCAAGCCACAAAAAGCTAGGGTTCGGAAGTAACTCAAGTTGTATTCATCTCAATAAGTTTTGGCTTGATTTGTTATTCTTGAAATATTTGTTTTTCTGCCTGGGACTTGCAATATTGTAATCTTTCAATTATATTTCATGTTAACATGAAAGTCTGATTTATTTCTTGTGAATTTTTTGTTGCCATTGTACTGTCATTTTAAAACGATCCATATAACATATTTTGTCAAAAATATTAATAGAACCATGTAATTGTGTTTATGTTTACATTCAAAGGATCCATAGATTGACTATCAAGTAAAAAAAAATTGAGATGCAAAGATTGTTTTAATCATTATTTGCCTTTAATTTACATATTCATAGTAATATTTGTGAGGTAATAAATATAACAAATCATTTATCTAATATCATGATCTAATAAGTGATGTGATCATATAATTATGTGTTTGTTGGACTCACAAGTTGATCTCACGATTTTGATGCTAACAAGTTATAATGGAGATGTGTCCACTGATAAATTATTTGAGTGTTGAAAATGACAAGTGACATATCATTTCTTATTCCATGACATGAAGTAGAAGTTCAAATGAAAATAAATAAGAGTATCAAAGGTCGGATGAACAAAATTCCACAAGTCTATTGAACCTAATGAAGTCAGATGAAGATGACTAAGAAGTCAGTCAGACATGAAACAAGTTAGAAATGAACATTGATTAGAGTATGCTAAAAGTCGATCAAAGGGTTGATTGAACAAGGTTCGACCAAGTATATGTTAACGCATAACGGCTAGCTTTGAGTAATAGGCCAACTGACTGACCTGACGTCAAAGTTCAATCAATCTCAAATTGATGAGTCTAACCTTTTTTATTTTTCTAGTAAAAAAAGATGGAGGTAACCTAACAACGATCATATTGAAGATAAGAAGTTGTAAAAGGATCATAGCTTTTCTGAAGAAATCAATTTGTAACTCTATTGTGAACAAAAAAAAACACCTTGAGCCTTCCTTTGCGAATTCTCTCTCTCTCTCTCTCTCTCTCTCTCTCTCTCTCTCTCTCTCTCTCTCCTTTTAGTGTTTCTATATTGTAAAAGAGAGATTGAGTGATAAGCTTTTCATTGTGATTTTGAGTGCGAGCTCTTAGTGATAAGAGTTATAGTATTGTCTCTTAAGTGGAGAAATGACTTGAAGTTGTAAAAGTTTCCTATTAGAAAAGAAGGTTGCTAGTGGAACTTTGAGTTTTTCAAAGTGTGAGAAGTAGGAGTGATGATATGCAAGAGGCTTGGGCCAAACATTCTCAACAAATCATCATTCTTGAGTTTGCATTGCATTCTAGCTTACTTTATGCATCATTATTGAACTTGTTTCGAAAATAGTTTTGAAAGTTTTATTACACTAATCCATTCCCCTCCTTTTGGTGCCAAGTGATCCCATAATTGTTATCAAAGTCAGGTTGCTCTATTATTAAGATTTAACTCTATTTAAAATAATGACATCAAATGTTTTTCTCTAGGTGATGGTCGATCGATCACTCGCCCATCGACTTTTAATGCATCAAACTATTATCAGAAAATTAGAATGCAAGCCTATGTTTGTTCAATTGATATTGATATATGAGATGTTATTAAAAATGATTTTATTATGCGTTCAAGTAATCCTCTTGAATATACAAAAGGTGCAAGACTTTTAGTCAAACTAGATTGGAAAGAGAATAATTTCTTATATTGTGATCTTGATTCTACTGAGTTTAATAGAGTATCTACTTGTCAAACCTCTTAATATAGTATCTAACTATCTACTTGTCAATTCTCTTATGAAAGTTGGACAAAATTAATTATAACTCATGAAGAAACAAATATAATTAAAAAGTTTAAATTGAATATTTTAAATCATCAATATGACTTCTTTAAAATGAAAATAATGGATCTATAAATGAAATGATTGTAAAATTTAATGACATTGTGATGGGTTAGCCTCTTTAGGTGAACCAAGGACAAACTCTCAAAAAGTGAAAAAGCTTCTTAAATCTCTCTTCTCAAAGTGGCACAACAAAGAACAATCATTGACAAGAAGGATCTAAACAAATTTGAGCCCGATGATCTCATAGATTCTCTCCTGACCTATGCGATAGGAGTCAAGGAAGATCTAATGGGATCAAGCACGAGTAAGAAGAAAAATCTTGTCCTAAAAGCTATTGAAGTGAATTAGAAAAGCTATGTGACAAGTGATGATTGAGAAGATTTTGATGAGAAGTTCACCTTGTATGCAAAGAAGTTCTAATAGTATCTTAAGTTTACAAGGTTAAAGAAAAAAAGTGACATTCCTCGAAGAAGACATTCATCTTCAAACAATAATCAAGTAACTCGCTTTGGGTGCAAAAAAGATTGGACATTATAGAATGAATGTCCAAACATTGAAAAGAATCTCAAAGAAAAAAGAAGGATGAAAGCAAAGATGAAGAAAGTCAATCATCAAAGTTCTCAAGTGAGGAAGAAGTTTATCTTTGTTTAATGAAAATGAAGATGAGGTAAACTCTAACTTTTCTATTGATGAATAATATTTTGACATGCATGAAGATTTTACAAAATTTATTAGAAACTATGGTGCATTAAAAAAACATGAAGTTCTAAAAAGGGATTATGAAAAAATTAAAAATGCACAAGCAAACTCAAATTTTGAACAAAAATGTTGTAATATTTGAGAAGATAAAAATTCAGGTTTTAAATTTTCAGTTGAAGGAGTAAAGGGCGAAAATGAATTTTTTTTTTGAAAAAATCATTTGGAAAACAAAAGTTTAAATTACTATTTTAAGAAAGGAAGTCTCAAATTTGAAAGATCAACTAAATAAACTCTCAAATGGTGAAAAGATGTTAGATGCAATACTTTCTAGTTCAATGAAAATCTAATAGGAAAAAATAGACTTGGTTTTAGTTATTTTAATTCAAAAAGAGAAAAGAGAATTCTTTTTGTAAGAGCATCTAATTCTCATATTACATACTTTTATTATGGATATGATGATCACTATGCTTATGAATGTAATAATAGAAAAAGAAAAAATGTGGGCATGAAAAAGATTTTGGTTTCAAAGAGAAACCTAACTAACCTTAATGGACCTAAAATGATTTGGGTACAAAGAAGTAAACCCCTTGAATGAATTATTTTGTAGGGTACAATTATAAGAAGGAATAATGATAACAAATGATACATATATAGTGAATCTTCAAGACGAGCCAATCAATTTTATAACTTTGGAAAGGAAAACTTTGAAACAATCACTTTTCAAGACAATGCCAAAGGAAAAGTTATTGATATAGATAATGTTGGTAATGATGATAAAACTTATCTTAAAAATGTATGATTGGTTGATAATTTGATAAACATTAGTTAATTTGTGACAATAATATTTAGTTACAATTGAAAAAAATATAAATGCTTAATATTTGATTAATCTAAAAAATTATTGCATGTTGGATTTCGACATAAAAATATATATAAATTTTATTTTGGAAATTTGAAGAATGAAAAATGTCTTAGTGCTTTACATGATGACACTAGTTTGCGAGATAAATGATTAGGACACGTGAGTTTTAAATTACTTGATAAACTTTCTAATAATGAAATAGTTGGAAGATTACTAAACGTCAACTTTGAAAAAAAATATTGTTTGTGATTCAAGTTTAAAGGTAAACAAATAAAAATCTCATATAAACTGAAATATGTCCTTATTAGAAATAGACTTTTGAAACGCTTGAGTTGTGAGTTTAGAAGGCAAGAAATATATTTTTGTGATAGTTGATAATGTTTTTCGTTTTACTTGGACAATATTTCTTATATAAAAGAATGAGGCTTTCAACATATTTTCTAAATTCATAAAAAGAGCTAAAAGTGAATTTGAAGTTAAAGTTTCAAAAATTATAAAAAAATCTTGGAGAAGAGTTTGAAAACTTTAAATTTGAAGAATTTTGTAAGAAAACTGATATTTATCACAATTTCTCCACACCCAGAACACCTCAATAAAGTAGAGTTTTTGAAAGAAATAATAGAACATTTCAAAAGATGACTAGAACTACCCTTAATGAAAATAATTTATATAAGTATTTTTTAACCGAAGTCATCAACACTTCTTGTCATGTTTTGAATAAGATCATGTTTAGGCCTCTAGTAAAGAATCAAAAACATACTTTTAGATTTTGTAAAAAAGAAATTTAATATCTCATATTTTAAAGTCTTTGGGTGTAAATATTTTATTTTAAACAACAAAGATAAATTAGAAAAGTTTGATGCAAAATTTGATGACAAAATTTTTCTTAAATATTTTATGACTAGCAAAGCTAGTCTATAATAAGTGAATATTAGTTGTAGAGGAGTCTATGAATGTTAAAGCATACAAATTGAAAAAAAATGTACATGAAGTATCAGACAAGAAGCCATCAAATAAAGAACTTATTGATGAACAATCAATTGAATTTCAACAAGTAGTAGCAAAGAGTTACAAGCATGTCTCATCTCCTTTTGATCAACTTATAGGTTATTTATGTGATTGTATCAAAATTCAAAACTTCTTAAAGGACTTGTGTTTTTTCGGATTTTCTTTCTCAAATAGAACCAAAAAATCTTGACGTAGTTTTAAATGGACCACATTAGATAAATGTCATACTTGAAGAATTTGAAAATTTAAAAACAAATCAAGTTTGGATGCTTGTAAAAAAACCTAAAGTCTATCCTATAATTGGTACTAAGTGTGGCTTTAAAAATAAACTAGATGAAAATGATGTCATTGTGAGAAACAATACTAAACTAGTGAACAAGAGTTACTCACAAGTAAAGGAATATATTTTGATGAAATCTTTGCATCGATTGCTAGACTTAAAGCAATTAGGATGTTTTTGAGATTTTGCACATTTCAAGGATTTTAATTTTTTTTCAAATGGATGTAAAATAAATGTTTTTAATTGGTTATATACATGAAGATGTGTATATTTAACAATCTTAAAGTTTTGAAATTAATATTTTTCAAACTATCAAAAGTTCTTTATGGCCCCAAGCAAGATCCCAAAGATTGATATGAGAGATTAAGTTCTTTTTCATAGAAAATTATTTTAAAAAAGGGGAAGATTGACATCACATTCTTTTTTAAGCATCAAACTGAACGTATTTTAATTGTGATGTTGTAAATATCATGGGAGAAAAACCCTCTAATTTGAATTTAAGCTAATTGTGATGTAAAAAATATTTTGAGAACCAAATCAATTGAGAATTAATAAATTGCGTTGAGTTTAAGTTTGTTATAACATCTTATTTATTATCTTAATTAAAAATTAAATTGAGATAACTCTCTTTAAGTACCCTAAGGGTAAAATAGTTTAATTGTATTGTCCTATTTGCATTTGAGATTAATTTAAGTAATTAAAGACTAAGTAGGCTTAAGTTAGTTGATTTAATTAATCATAAGTTATTCAAATAATTAAATAAATAATATATTTTTCTTACCCATCTAACCGATCTATACATGAGCTACTCACACACCATTGTATTCTAGCCAATCATTTTGTTAGTTCACTTTCTTCTCTTATCCATTTTTTAACCGACTTGAGTGGTCATATATATTTGACCATGGCCTTAAGAAAGAGAAGAAAACACATTTTGGGACCTGGCTGTTTTATTCCAACGGTAAGAAAAGGTGAGTATAGGTGAAGAAATAAGTGAAGAGTAACAACTAAAAATGGAAAGAATACAATAAGTGAAAAACAAGTGATAATTAGCTAAGGTATGTGTAGGTGGATCCAATGTTTTTTTTTTCTAAATTTTGTGAAGCTTTAAGCATTTGAAAAATGTAATTTAAGGCTGAATAATTAACTTATTTGGACTTTTAGAGAATTAAATTATATAGTTTATGTTGTGAAAGTAAGTTAGAAAACACATGTTTAGTGTAAATTAAGTAGCTGAATGTTCACGTCATCAATATATTCTTTATACTATTCCAAAAATTATGAAACTTATCTTAAATGACCCTTAGAAGTCTAGTTTTTATATAATAAAGAATTTTCTAAAAAATATCAAATGTATTGGAGAGTTATGAATTGATTAATGAGCATGGGTCTTGCTGGCCAGGGTGAGAAAAGGTGAGTGCATGAAGAAATAAGTGAAGGGCAACAACTAAAAAGGGAAAGAATGCAATAAGTGAAGAACAAGTTATAATTGGCTAAGGTATACATGGGTGAATTCAATGTTTATTTTTTAAATTTTGTGAAGCTTTAAACATCTGAAAATATAGTTTAAAGTTGAATAATTAACTTGTTTAGATTTATAGAGAACTGAATCATATAGTTTATGTTGTGAAAGTAAGTTAGAAAATACATTTTTAGTGTGAATTAGGTAGTTGAATGTTAACTTTCATCAATAATATTTCTTATAATATTTTCAAAATTTATGAAACTTCTCTAGAATGACCCTATAGAAATCTAGTTTCTATAGAAGAAAGAATATTCTAAAAATCAAATGTAATTATAGATTTATGGATTGATGAGTGAGCATCAATCTTGTTGACCATGATGAGCAAAGCTTAGTACAGGTGAAGAAATAAGTGAAGGACAATAATTAAAAAAGAGAAAGAATACAATAAGTGTAAAACAAGTGATAATTAGCCAAGGTATGTATGAGTGAATCCAATTAATGTTTGTTTTTAAAATTTGTGAAGCTTTAAACTTCTAAAAAATATAGTTTAAACCTGAATAATTAACTTTTTTAGATTTATATAGAGTTAAATTATATAGTTTATGTTGTGAAAGTACATTAGAAAACATATTTTTTAGTGTTTTAGGTAGTTGAATGTTCGCCTCATTGATAATATTCTTTATAATGTTCCAAAAATTATGAAACATCTCTGAATGACCCTTTAGAAGTCTAATTTCTAAAAAAGGAAGAATTTTCTAAATATCAAATGTAACTAGAGACTTATTGATTGATTAATGAGCAAGAGTCTTACCTGCCGAGATGAATAGGCAGACCTAAATTGAAAATCACACTATAAATTATCTACCTAAAGACAAAATATGAAACTTAGATTCTTCAACCTTGCATAATTAGGATTTCAATACAAGTAGAATTACCTCAAAATCATATGTATAAAGGAAGTTATGAGGTAAACAAGTGATACATATCATTTTTCATAATTACAGCTTGAACACTAGAATACTTGTAATCATGGAATTTTTTGTAACTCATGATGTAAAAAATATGAAATTAATATATGATAAAAGTTTCCAAGTCTACTTTCGAACAAAATTAATTCTATTGAGTTTGTCTTCTATAGTGAAAACTAAAAAGAAATGTTTCACTATGTTTCAAGTTGGCAGAATGTGTACTTGGCTTAATTGGTCAAACTAGATTATCTTAATTATTGTTAATTGTTTGGTTCATGATAGATTATGAAATTTTGGATTGTTTGTCTTATGAATAATTACTCCTCAAATTATTAATTTGAGATTAGTAATGATAAGAATGAGTTATGCATCATGGTTGTGATTTCCATTTGTATTGATCAAATATTTCAAGAATGAATATTATGAAATGTTATCCATTTGATTAGTTATGATTATTGAATTTTGATGCATATTTTTGAATATTTGTGCTAAATATCTTTAAATGTGGACTTTGAATTTCAGTGTGTATCGTTTGACCTTAAGTACTTCAATGAGACTAATAAGTGGAAGATTGTGTTGCACAATAATGGTACAATTGAAACTAAGTGTAACACAAAAAAAATCTATGTGGGCCACCTCTAGAATTCACCAGAATTCTTATGTAATGAAATCATTTATGTGGCTCAAATGAGCATTCTATATAGGGTAGTTGTCCAAAGAGAGACTATGGTACACCAATATTGATGTGATACCGCAATGCCAACGGTGAATGTGTTAACTAAAAATAATAAATGAAAAGTAAAGATGCGAACATGTCATATCATTCTATATGATTTTCATATGAGACCTTATGTGTTCCTAAAAGAAATATTATGAATTTGTATGTGTATGGATTGATCATGCTAATATATGTTGCCTTATATTTCTATGAATAATGTTTTACGTGCATATGAGAATTTAAATTTTAATATATACATTTAATTTTGTTTATTGGCCCTATATATGAGTTTTTTCTCACGTGAGAAAATACTATATTTTTTTCCTATACTTGGATCCTGCAGGTTAAGAGATGTTAGGTGGTGGCTAATGCTTATGACGCCATTTTTCACATGGAACGAGTTCTAAATAAATATAAAATCTTTTATATTATATACCTACTTTTGAATATGTATCTTTTGGATGTCTACTATATATATATATATATATATATATATATTATGGTCATTGTATCATATTGTAAAAAACTATCTTAAGTTGTGACTATGATATATTTTGACTTCTGTTTGCTTTACCTATTATGACACGTGAAGTTTTATTTTTATAATTGCTAAGAGATATTTTGTGTATGAGTTTTTGTTATTATTTATTTATCAACTATGATGTTTCGGACTCTCGAGATATGATATAAATAGCTTTCGCTCAATCAGGTGTTCGAAACATTATAGTTAATGGTATTAGAGCATGGTTCCATGTGCAAATGTCATGAGCAACCATTCGAAGGTTCATGATCCAATTCTATGGCTTTGTATGTTTCATATTGATTATGTACATCAATGTTAATTAGTATAACAAAATTACTTGGCTTTTGAATATAAATGGATGCCAACGACTCTAAAGAGGTTGATGGGTATTATTGAGTCTATGCAGAAAGATAAGAGTGCTAGCAACTCTACTCACAAAAGTGCATCATTGATAGTTTGATGAAATCTATTTCTGATTATGTAGAGTGTTAAAAATATAAATATTATTTTTTTATCAAAGAGAATCTCGCTTCTTTTTTTTAGTGGCATGCATCTAGGACTTATATTAATACAAATAAAATGGATTTCACTTAAAAGTGATCACACTTATGAAATTATGTTTTATGGAAAACATATATGGGTGTGTTAGTGAAAGAAATGTAAAGATATGCAAGCTAATATGATTTTGTTACTCATAATAAACATGTCATTTTGGGCATGGATTGATTGTCCTCATATGATGTTTGCCTCTTGTGTAGAGAAAAGAAATTACATATTGGTAAAGCCAATAATTCAAAATTGCTAATTCAAGGAATGCCAAGTATGAATGATCGAAAGATAATGTCTACAATGAAAACTTGCAAAATGCTTCAGAAAGGTTGTAGAGGTTTCTTAACGAGTGTAATAAATATTGACATAACAAGTCTATCTAAGTCATTGGAATAGATATAGGTGGTTGAGGAATTTCCTATTATGTTCCTAGAGGATCTTTCTAATTTGCCACCACATTGAGAAATTGAACTCTTGCCAAGGATTGCTCCAATTTCAAAATCTCCTTATAGAATGTCCATGTTGAGCCGCACGAATTAGAGAAGCAGTTATAGGAATTTCTAGACAAAAAATTTTATCCGACATAATATCTCACCATAGGGAGCACATGTTTTGTTTGTGCAAGAGGATGAATTTTTGCGACTTTGTATTCATTACAAGATGTTGAATAAGGTCACAATAAAAATTAAATATCCATTGTCTCGTATTGATGATCTCTACTATGTTATCTAAAATTTACCTATGATTGAAATATCATCAGTTAAGAATAGGTGAAGAAGATATTTCAAAAAACTATTTTCAAATCTAGGTATGAACATTATGAGTTCTTATAATGCCATTGGTCTAGCAAATGCACCAGCTGCATCTATGGATATGATGAATAAAGTGTTCAAATCCTACTTAGATAAATTTATATTGTGTGTGTAGATGATATTTTGATATATTCCCTTGATAAGGAGCAATATAAAACACATTTGAAATTGTAATAGAAACTTTGCAACAACATAAATTATATACAAAGTTTTCAAAATGTGACTTTTGGTTGGAACAATGGTGTTTCTTTGCCATATTGTATCAAAGAATGGAATTTCAATGGATCCAACAAAGTTGAGATAGTGATGAAATGGAATAGACCGAAGACAATTATCGAGATTAAAAGTTTTCTTGGATTAACATGCTATTATAAGAGATTTATTCAAAAAATTTCAAAGATTTTTAGCCCTTTTGACAAACTTGACGAGGAAAGGAGTAAAATTCGTATGGTCGCCTAAATATAAATCAAGTTTTTCAAGAATTCAAAAATAGGTTAACTTTGACACATGTGATAACTATTCCATTAGGAACTGATGGTTTTGTTATCTATACATATGCATGTGGTATTGACCTTGGATGTGTTATGACGCAAAACAGAAAGGTAGTGGTTTATGCATCAAGGCAGTTAAAGAATCATGAGAGGAACTATCCTATCTCATGATTTGGAGCTAGCCGTAGTGATGTTTGCTTTAAAAATTTGACGATATTATTTATAACGAGAGCAATTTGAATTATATACAGACCATAAGAGTTTGAAGCATATTTTTTTATCAGAAGGAGCTTAGTATGAAACAACATCGATGGTTAATTTTTAAAGTATGACTTTTCTGTTATGTACCATCCAAGTAAAGCTAATGCAATCACAGATGCATTAAGTCAAAAATAGGAAGCATCATTAATGAGAATGAATATCCATAAATGGAATCTTTTGGATGATGTAGTTCACTTGAATCCAACCATAGTTAGAGGAAAGATATTGTTAATGACATATTTGGAAATATAATCTGATTTGATGAATTAAAAAATTCAAGCATGGAGTACATATCCAACATTTAGCAACATGCAGGCTTTATGTGAAAAAGAAATTTTAGAAGTACAAATGGTGCCATAAGATTTAGGAATTATCTCTAGATTCTAAAGAGTAAAATTAAAACAAGAGATTATGGGTGCAGTTCACAAATCAAAGTTTTCAATTCATCTTGATACCAACAAATTTTTTGTTGGAGAAACATGAAGAAATAAGTAGCAGAATTTTTTTCTAAATGTCTAGTTTGTCACAAGTTAAGATTGAACATAAAAAATCATCTGGATAATTTCAATATTTGGAGCTACCTGAGTGAAAATGAGAACATATTATCATGGATTTCATTATGTGCTTACCAAGAAAAAAAAGAAACCATAATACTATATGGGTAATTGTAGATATATCGACAAAATCAGCTCATTTCTTACTTATAAGAGATACTCAACCTTCTGAAAGTCTTGTGAATATCTATGTTAGAGAACTAATGAGACTGTATGAGGGTATTCCAATTTTGATTGTGTTAAATAGATACACTTGCTTACAACTAGATTTTGAAGAGGATTGCAAGATGCATTAAATTAAAATTTAGTACAATTTTTCATCCCCAAAGTGATGGATAGACTAAAAGAACATTTCATACTATTCAATACATGTTACATGCACGCTTTTGGAGTCGGTCTGGTAGTTGGTATGGGCATCTACCATTAATAGAGTTTGTGTATTATAACAGTTATCATTCTAGAATTGGAATGACACTATATAAGGCTCTCTATGATAGACCTTGTAGATCTCCTATATGTTGTAGTGAGGTAGGAGAAAGAAGGCTAATAGGGACAGAAATTATGAAGGCATATTCTGAATGTAGGATCTAGATGACACTAAGAGGGGGGGGGGGGGGAATTGATGTATTAAAATTTTTGACAATCTAAAACAAACTATCCTAGCGGAAGCACACAAATGCAAATGTAAAGAAGAGAAAGAGAACAAGCAAACAAACAATAGGTTGTTGACGAGGTTCGGCCTAACTTCTGGCCTACGTCCCCAATCCGGTCTTCTCGAGCTCGACACCTTCGGAGATCACTAATTTTCTTCTTCAAGGGCGAAGACTCCCTTACAATTTCTTCTTCTCCTTTCTTTCTCTGAGGACAATGAGATAACCTCTTACAAGCTCACTCTTGAACACACACTTCCTTCTATTCTGGATTCGTAACTCGAATGCTCAGAAGGAGGAACTAAGGATTTTCACTCAAGCTCTCAAGCTTGCAAATTTGCCAAAGTTACTTCCCAAGACTCTTAGGATTACAAATATATACTCTACACTCAATGACCTAATCTTTCTCCTAAAAAACTAGCCGTTAATGCAAGTACAGTACTCTTCACCTACCCCTCGGTCGTCCGCTTTCTCTGCTTTGGTCAACCGTTGCTCTGGTGAAGTCTTCATTTGAATTGTCGTTCGTTGCTCTGGTCGTCCGCCGTTCGCCTTCGAACGTCCGCAGTTCAGTGCCTTTAGCCTTCGTTCCTTAGTCAAGCTCCTTCGATCGTCCACCATTCCCCTTCGGTCGCCCGACTTGACTTGTGCTCTTTTCTCCAACTGTACTCTAGTCGTCCGCTGATTGCACACCAATCCCTCGGACATCCTCTTCTTCAGTTGAAGTCATTTGTCAAGCTACTTCGGTCGTCCGATCTTCATCTTCGGTCACTCGACTTGACTTGTACCGATTTCTTCAACTCTTCTTTGATCGTCCGCTGATTGCACACCAATCTCTCGGACGTCCACTTTTTTAGTTGAAGTCCTCTATCAAGCTACTTCGGTCGTTCGCTCTTCATCTTCGGTTGCTCGACTTGACTTGTACTAATTTCTCCAACTGTTCTTTGGTCGTCCAATGATTCTCCCTGAATCCATAGGACGCCCTTTTATTCTTCTCTGCGTACTTTGGGCGTCCGCTCATTCTTCATTGAGATCCTCGGACGTCCGTTGTTTCTTTACTCATTATTTCGGCCGTCCACTCATCTTTCAACTAAGATCCTCGGACGTCCTTTCATTCTTCTGACGTTCTTCGGACGTCCTCTGACAACCCTTAAACACTTTGGACGTCCTTTCCTTCTTCTGTCAGATAGACTGATCGACCGCTGCTTTGTCTCTTCAGCAATCGGAAGACTTTGTCTTCTCATCGGACGTCCGCTTATCCTTCGGACATCCACTCAACAATTCATCTCAGACCATACACTTCTGGTCGTCCACTTGTCTTTACTCCTAGACTCTCGGGCGACCTGTCTTCGTCTGAAATCTATCGATCGTTCGCTCTACACCTTTAGTCGATCGATCTTCCTTCTATCATTACTTTGGTCGTCCGCTGCTTTATCTCATGTGCCTACGGACACCCTCTTCCAAACATTGACAATCTTCCGGTCATCCACTATCTTCACTCTAAAAAACCTTTGGACGACCAATGTCTTCATCTTCAGTTCTACGATCGTCCACTGTTCATCTTCAGTCGACCGTTCCTTCCTTAGTCATATCATCATCGGCTAAACTTCATCATAGGGCGTCCACTTCTCCTTGGAGCGTCTATTCTTCAACCTCTGTACTGTTGACATAGAACCTTCGGTCGTCCACTGTTTTTCACCGGACGACCTTTCCTGTTCAACCTTGTCTTCGATCGTTCGTCCTACAACTTTGGTCGATCGCTCAGTACTTGACTCCATTTCTTCAGTCTTCGTTCTTCACATAGGTCGACCACTTCACATCTTCTGGACGATCGATGCACACTTGGGATTTTTCCTTTATGTCTTCTATGTGCATAGGTCGTCAGTTCTTCAACCTCAATCGACCTATCACTTACTAAAACATAAAAATCCTGTCTTTCAAAGATCAATTCAAAAGATGATTAATACAAACTAAGTTCCCTTATAAATTTTTGATCATCAAAACCATCTCGGGATCCTAGATTTAACATTAAATAGTTGGTAGCTCATTGTAGACGGAAAAGTTATGCAGACAAGGAGGAAAATAATAAAATTATAAGGTGAGTGATCAAGTGTTATTAAATATATCAACAACTAAGGGTGTAATGAGGTTCAGTAAAAAAAGGGCAAACTAAGTCTTGGGAAAATTGGAGAATCGGCTTATAAGCTTGCAGTACCTCCAGTTTATTCGAATATCCATAATGTCTTTCATGTATCAATATTGAAAAAGTATGAACCTAATAGTTCACATGGGATAAGAAAAGAAGAAACTAATATTAAAGAGGATATGTCTTACGAGGAGCAACATATTGAAATTTTAGAATACCAATAGTATAATATGTGAAACATAGTGAATCCAATGGTGAAAGTGGCATAAAAACATCATCGGGACAAGAGGCCAATCGGAAACTCGAGAGCGAAATGTGTAAAGAGATTCCACATTTATTTGGTAAGTTCTTAGTTATTTAAATTCGAGAATGATTTTTTCTTTAAGGGTGGTAGGATGTAATATCCTAATAGATTGCTCTTAGAAAATCCACTAATCTACTTAATTATGAATTAATTTTGTTAATTATTCTATTTGAATTGAATTTAAACTAATTGTGATGTTATAAATATTTTGTGAAAGTAAGTCAGAAAACACATGTTAGTGTGAATTATGTAGCTGAATGTTCACCTCATTAATAATATTCTTTATAATGTTAAAAAAATTATAAAACTTCTCTGGAATGACCCCTTGCAAGTCTAATTTCTACTAGAGATTTTTTTAAATTATCAAATGTAAATAGAGAGTTATGAATTGATTAGTGAACATTGTTGGTCGGGATGAACAGACAGACCCGATTGAAAATGACACTATAAATTCTCTACACAAAGATAAAATATGAAATTAAAGATACTAAATCTTATATAGTTAGGATTCCAATACAAGTTGAATTATCTCAAAATCACATGTCTAGAGGGAGTTACGAGGAAAACTAGTGATACATATCAATTTTCATAATTACAACTTGAATACTAGAATACATGTAATCACGGAAATTTCTGTAAATAACTCATGATGTAGAAAATCTGATATTAATATATGTTAAAGGTTTATGAGTCTATCTTGAAACAAAATTAATTTCGTCACGTTTGATCTTGTTTAGGAAAAACTAAAAATAAATCTTTCATTGTGTGTCAAGCTGGCAAAATGTGTAGTTGGCTTAAATTGGTCAACTAGTTTATCTTAATTATTGTTAATTATTTGGTTCATGATAAATTATAAAAATTTGGATTATTTGTCTTATGAATAATTACTCAGATTAATTATTTAAGATTAATAGTTGATATGAGTCGATAAAAATGAGTTACGCATCATGGTTGTAATTTCCATTTGTATTGATCAAATATTTGAAGAAACAGATATTACGAAATATTATTTGTGTGAATAATTGTGATTATTGAATTTTGATACATATTTGTTATCATTTATGCTTAATATGTTTAAATGTGGACTTTGAATTTCAATGTGTATCATATGATTTTAAGTGTTTCAATGAAACTAATAAGTGAAAGATTATATGTCACAATAACGGTAGAATTGAAACTAAGTATCACGGAAAAATATGTGAGGGCCACCTTTAGAATGTTGAATCTAGGATCCTGAGAATGTTTTGAATGATCACAAATTTGTAAGTGAACTCAGTCTGTACTGATGAACTTGTTGAGCTGATTTATGTAACAGGATACATTCAAGTTTAGAGTAGTGGTCGACCTGAGTTGAAGGAATGGACGACTAGTGCACACGTAATATATATCAGAAGAACTACAAGTGTGCAGTGGGCGTCCTAAGTATATGANGAACCAAAAGAAATACACAACGGAGCTGCTAGAGAGATTTGGAATGGAAGATTTTAAGCCTAGCTCTACTCCCATGAGTACTCTCACTAAACTCGATAATGATGAGAAAGGGAAGAGTGTAGATCCGAAATTATTCAGAGTCATGATTGGAAGTCTTATATACATGACTGCCTCTAGACTAGACATTATGTTTAGTGTATGTCTATGTGCCAAATTTCAGACCAATCCCAAGGATTCTCACTGGACAACCACCAAAAGAATTATGAAATATCTTAAAAATACCTCAAACTTAGGTTTGTGGTATGACAGAAACTCTCTATTTGACCTTCATGCCCACACTGATTCTGACTTTGCTGGGTGTAGAATAGATAGAAAGAGCACTACTGGTATGTGTTGTTTCCTTGGCAGCTCACTAATATCTTGGGCTAGTAAGAAACAAAACTTAATTGCACTGTCCACAGTTGAAGCTGAATATATAGCTGCTGGAAGCTGTTGTGCTCAATTGCTGTGGATGAAACAACAACTCCTAGATTATGGCATAACAATTGAAACTATGTCATTAAAGTATGACAATACTAGTGCAATAGAAATGACCAAGAATCTTGTGCAGCATTTAAGAACTAAACACATTGACTTAAGGTATCATTTCATTAGAGAACATGTCTCACTCAAAACTATCTCTATAGAACATGTTCCAACTGAGAGACAGTTAGCTGACATTTTCACAAATCCTTTGGGAGGAGATAGGTTTAATATGTTAAAGAGAGAAATTGGAATGCTGGACTTAGGAATTTAGTAAACAACTTAACTTATTGGTGACTTGCTTATGTGAGTATCACTGATTAATAAAATTATAAATCGACTTTGTTGAACAACATATACATGACAAATATTTATTTTCTCCTAGATATCTATCCTAAGCCGAAATCTAAAGGACCTTGAATAACAAATGATAAGTGATTAAGTATCAGGTTAACTTCGGACGTCCACTACCCACACTTTGGACGTCTGGAACACATTGTTGATATCTAGTGATCCCAACCAGCGGGTGCCCACTGAGAGTCTTCAGGCGTCCATAATAAATCATCGAATACAGTCTCTCAAGAAGCGGATGCCCATTGATAACTTCGGGCGACCAATCCAAACTCCTATCAACGATCGGTCGACCAGTGTACAAACCAAGGGCGTCCTATGGTTTGATTTCCTTATAAAACCTAGGACTTCGGACGTCTGTTATTCTTACTCCAGACGATCGAAATTGGTTCATAACCTAAGATCAGTGCGTTCAAAGGTCACCACTGAAATCATAGGACGACCATTGTGATCATGACTTAACATATCACTCTACTTCGGTCGACCCATCATTTACGTCGGGCGATCGATATTGCGAACACTATAGATAGTGGGGCATCCCTAGTCGTCATCATATTTGGAAAATACTCAAAGGACGACCTTTCGTGTTCCTCGCGCTCCTCCGCCGTCATCCCTTCGGTTTTTTGTTTGAATCCCCTGAAGCCTCTATGATTTGCAAGGCGATCAAAGCATCTTCAAACAAGGATTCTAACATCTAGATAAACCTAAAACACCATTCTTACCTCGTGAAATCTTAAATTCTAGGTTTTACTAGGCTTTACTAAGTTTTACTATCCTGACTAGGTTTAACTTTATTGTGAATGCTTTCTTCTCTTACAGAATCAAATCATCTTGTTCTCTCTTCACTAGTCTAGACTAATCCTTCCTGTCATCTTAAACCCGTGTGTTCCTCCCTATCCATTAGAGTCATGTCACATGTTAAGAAATTGCTAAGAGACGTAGACTCGTAAAAGCATCCCAAACAGGCAACCAAGTAGATGAACCATCCTCCTCCATTCCACAAGAACCAGTTGACACAGCTGAAACTCCCTTCAATGAGACTTAAACTACAGACAACCCCCTTCAACTGACCCTGAGTTTAGCACCCGGTGGTTACATTAGTGAGAAGGTTCAAAATCAATTCTTAATTTTCTATGATGAACATCGTCTAGTCGAAATATACCACTCCATTAACTGGGAAAGCCTTCAACTTCCTAGTTTAAAAGAGACTTTTGAGCAATGTGACTGAATTAAATTTCTTGATCTCGGTCAGCCAGTCCATCCCCAAGTTGTAAAACATTTCTATTCCAACCTCACCTATGATGATACATATCAGGAAATTAAGTCCTATCCAAATGGCAAACACTTCTCCATCACTGAGTCTACGTTAAATGAAATTCTAGACACTCCTGGTTTCCCCCACATCAAACTCGCTCCAATGCATTGGCCACACATCACCTACACTCAAAATCAAGTTGCACTAGCTGTGAGTGGAGGACAAGCCGACACCTTTGTTCAAGGATCTTTCCATAAGTATATCTCCCCTCTCATGAAAGTTGTCCATCATATAATCACTCATGTAGTCCTTCCTAGAGCTGGTCACTACACAGGAGTGAATCTCCTTGATCTTGCTGTTCTTGCACACCTTGTAGACCCTGCAGCCCCTAAAGATTTCACTAGGCAATTTGATCATGTATCATATTATTAAAACCAAGGAAAAAGTTCATTCTAAGTGGACCAAGGGTGCTCACCTTATAACTTTCATCTCGCAAAGTCCTTAGATCTAAGTTTGCTGCAAATGAAGATGTCCTTCACCCCACTAAAAATGACAAGATCTTTTCACTACCCTGACCAGAAAGGGACTCACAAAAGAATCTTCCCAAAACACTGACTTTCCCTCTACTTCTGGGTTCCAGGACACTGTGTGTCAACCTTTTGAACCTCCAAGAGACCCTTCCACAGCTGCAACCCCTCCCCTGCAACACACTTAGTCATTTAGGAATCCTCCCACTACAGCTAGCACCTCCTCATTCTCAGCTGCATAGCCTCCCAGTAGAGCAGACTGGACTACCTTGTGCACCAAAGTGGACACCATGTCAATCCTCCTCAACACAATGTCCACCCAACTTACTCAAACTCTGGAGCTGTTGAAGAAAGTTGAAGATGCGCAGTTTGAGTCGTGAAATTGACAAATTCCTTGCCTGTTTCCATAACCAGGCTTGTGGACATTGGGCGGCCATGGATGGTTCATGAGAGCAACTGGCTATGATCCTGATGCACATCCTCCTTTTGATGATTACAAAGGAGGAGAGGACAATCAAAGGAGTGAATCTGCACCACAGAGGAGGAGCCACCCGAACCCATTGTAGTAGAATCAGAAGAAGAGAGACTTGAACCCATTATAGAAGAGGTTCAAGAGAAGGGAAACCAAGAGACACTTGAAGAAGAAGCTCAAGGTGAGGATCAGAGAGCTCAAGGAGAAGATGATAGAGCTGATCTTCAAGTTCAAAGAAAAGCTTCTCCAAGAGAGGAAGATGGTGATCAAGATGTTGATCTTCAAAGCGAAGGAGCTGGCCAAGGAAGAAACTCTCCACAAGAAGAAGAAGCTGAACAAGCACTCATTGAGATGCAAAGTGGCCAGGCTACTACTGAAGCAACAACTGTGAGAGATGGAATAGAGGATGAGTTTCAAGACTTGTTTGCTGAACAAGAAAATGAAATCAACATCCTGATGGAAGAAGCAGTGAACAAGATTCTAGAGAAAAAAATAAAAGGCAACTAAGGACACAGCTGGGGCTTCGACACAATCTTCCTCTGAAAAGAAGTTTGGAAAAAGCTTCAAGCGGAAGAAGAATGATAAGGATCAAGAGAAATAGATAGATAGACAAATTCTGTGTTGTAAACAAGTCATGTGTTTGAAAAAACTTTGAGTATGAATGATTGTAATGAATGATATTTTTTCTTGTATGACATTCTGTTTTTCAGAAATGAAATGAACATGTTTGTGAATTCTATCTTGCAAAGATATTTTTTTATGAAGTATGATTCCAAATGAAAAGTGCTAAATAAACTGCAAAGTATCTCTGAGTTACATGCCTTGAATATATGCATAAGTTAAGCGGCAGAACTATATGAAAATAAGAGATATGTGATTAAGGGAGAGCATTTCTGGTTAGTTAAATTTTTGTATGATTTTTCTGTTTAAGACTAACCCTAAGTTCACTCCTCATAAATTTGTAATCATCAAAAAGAGGGGGATTGCTGAATCTAGGATCCCGAGATTGTTTTGATGATCACAAATTTGTGAGGAAGCTTAATAAGGGAGAGCATTTCTGGTTAGTTAAATTTTTGTATGATTTTTCTGTTTAAGACTAACCCTAAGTTCACTCCTCATAAATTTGTAATCATCAAAAAGAGGGGGATTGCTGAATCTAGGATCCCGAGATTGTTTTGATGATCACAAATTTGTGAGGAAGCTTAGTTTGTACTAATGAACTTGTTGATTTGATCTATGAAAGACATGATTTTTATGTTCAGTAAGTGATAGGTCGACTGAAGTTGAAGAACGAACGACCTATACACAAAGAAGACGTAAAGGAAAAATTTTAAGTGTGCAACAGTCATCCAAAGGATGTGGAATGATCGACCGATGTGAAGAACAAAGAGTGAAGAAATAGAACCAAGTACTGATTGGTCGACCGAGGATGAATGATAGACGATCGAAGATGAAGTTGAAAAGGCGAGGTCGCCCGTTGAAGATAGTGGTCGATCGAAGGTTCAAAGTCAACAGTATAGAAGTTGAAGAACAGTCGGTCTAAGAGGAAGAGGACGCCCGATGAAGGAGACAAGTCATGATTGTTACGGCTAAGGAAGGAGAGGTTGTCCAAAGTTGAACAGTGGACGACCGAAGAACTCTAGATGAAGAGATAGGTCATCCGAGAGTTTTAGTATTAAAATAATGGACAACCGGAAGAGTGTCAGTGTTGGAGAGAGGACGTCCGTGGGCTCTTGAGTTAAAGCTATAGACGACCAAAGTAATTCTAGAGAATGGAAGGTCGTCCGAAGGTGAAGAGCGGACGATCGAGATATTTCAGACGAGGAGAAAGGATGTCCGAGAGCTTTGAAGTTTAAGCAGTGGACGACCGAAAGATAGTTTGAATTGAAGTAAAGTATGAGCGGACGTCCGAAGAACCAGCGGACGATAGATGAAGTTCATATGAAGACAAACTGTCGTCCGATAGCTGATGAGTCAGAGGCAGTGGATGACCAGTGAACCTGACAGAAGAAGTAAAGGACGTCCAAAGAATCTGAGGGTTGTCAAAGGATGTCCTAAGAATGTCAGAGGAGTGAAGCGGATGTCCGAGGATCTCAATGGTGAAGAAGTGGACGGCTGAAGTACTCTAATTAAAGAAGAAGCGGATGTCCGAGGGATTCAAAGAGAATCAACGGACGACCACAGAAGTGTCGAAGAATGTAGTACAAGTAAAGTCGGGCGACCGAAGGTGAACAACGGATGACCGAAGGAACTTGACAGAGGACTTCAACTGGAGAAGTGGACGTCCGAGAGATTGATGTGCAATCAACGACGACCAGAGTAGAGTTGAAGATCAAAGTACAAGTCAAGTCGGACGATCGAAGAATCAACGAATGACCGAAGTAGCTTGACAAAGAACTTCAACTGAAGAAAAGGACGTCCGAGGGATTGGTGTGCAATTAGTGGACGACCAGAGAAGAGTTGAAGAAGTTAGCACAAGTCAAGATCGGACGACCAAAAGATTGCGGGCGATCGAAGAAGCTTGACAAAGGAACAAAGGCTTAAGGATCTGAACTGCAGACGTCCGAAGGTGAACGGCAGACGACCGAAACACCAGACGTCAGTTCAATTGAAGACTTCACCAGAGCAGCGGTCTACCGAAGCAGAGAAAGCGGGCGACCGAGGGGTAGGTGAAGAGTACTGTACTTGCATTAACGGCTAGTTTTTTTGAGAGAGAGGTTAGGTCATTTTGTGCAGAGTATAAATTGTAATCCCAAGAGTCTTGGGAAGTAACTTTGGCAAAATTGTTAGTGAACTTGAGAGCTTGTATGAAAAAGCCTTAGTTCCTCCTTCTGAGCATTCGTGTGACGAATCCAGAATAGAAGGAAGTGTGTGTTCAAGAGTGAACTTGTAAGAGGTTATCTCCTTGTCCTCAAGAGAAAGGAGAAGAAGAAGCTGTAAGGGAGCCTTCACCCTTGAAGAAGGAATTTAGTGATCT
>LTAE01006237.1:0-12605 GCA_001647135.1 Pontederia paniculata
AGACTCTTTCCAGGAAAACTTAAGTCTAGGTGGTTTGGACCTTTCAACGTTGTGAAATCATCACCATTTGGAGCAGTAGAGTTATCCACACTCGATGGCTCACAGAAGTTCAATGCCAATGGCTATATGGTGAAACATTACCTAGGCCGACAATCCAATGAAATGATCGGATTCCTTGATCTCTTTGACCCCTAGAGCAAGATTAGAATGAAGTCAAGATAACGACTATAACTTAGAACTATCGTGTCTAAACCCTTATCTCTTGTATAATTCTTCTCTTTTCTCGAGTCCTCAGAGTTCTGGTTGAGTAGTCTAGGCGTCTGGTTGCCTTATATGTTAGCGCCCTTCATCTTAGCATAACTTCCATTACATCACGGGCCGTTAGCATTCGTCACGGGCCGTGATGATCAAAATCACGACACGCTAACTGATTTAACAACTGGTTAAGTCAAAAGCCCAACTTGGAGGAACTTGTTACAGGCTGTTATTTCTAATCATTGCCCGTAACAAGGGGAATTACCTCTAGTCGTGACTTGGTTAATAATCCGTGATGTAGGGTTACGGGTTTGACAGAGCGGCTTGCGAGACAGAAATGATATGTAAGAGGCGTGACAAACCGTCACGGGCCGTAACGTTACGCCTAGACTTGTCGTGAGCATCATCACGAGCTGTAGGATAGACTTACGGGTTTGACAGAGGAAGTGTGAGCATTTACCGCAGTTGTCACGACCCGTGATCAAGTGTCACGGGCCGTAAGTCATGATTTTGAGTTGAACCAACCTCTGAGCACCCCGATTTCCGACCCGTCAAGGTCCATTACGACCTTAACCCAAACCGTGACTGCCATAATTACAGGCCGTAATACAACATCACGACCCGTGCTGGCGGTCCTCCTCATCAAGACGACGATCCTCCTCTGCTCGGCGTCGCTCCTCCTGCATGAAGTCCCACATCTGGTCTAGCTGACGCTGATGCTCTTCAATGGAACGATCCACATAATCCAGGCGGCTCATGTTAGCTTGGTGATACTCCGCCTGATTAGCTCTGATCCCCTCCATGGTGCTCTGTAGAGCAGCAAAGTCGAAGGCGCTTGAAGAAGTAGAAGAACCATACTGCGGCGCATAAGCAAAGCTGATAGGTACGACCTGCTCTGATGGCCTTGAAGGCGGAATAGTCTCCTCCGGGATATGGTAATGTGGCTCGTTGTATGCAGGCTCCTCATGATAGTCATGCCTGGAATATGAAGGATCCTCCTGATAATCTTGCCGGGAATATGAAGGACCCTCTTGATAATCATGTCTTGGCATATGAGGGACCCTCCTGGTAATCATGTCTGGCATATGAGGGACCCTCCATCAGCTGGGTAGTCTGTGCTGGCTCCTCAGGATTATCCTCAGTAGCTAGAGGAGGAAAGTAAAGCCAGTTGGCACGATCCAGAAATGTGATTCGTGCTCTATTGCTACAAGCAATCTTCTCCTTGCGGCCCTTGAAGATGAAGTATGGCTCACCCTGAATCATCGTAATAAGTTTCATATAAATTACCTTCATGCGATCAATCCGGGATGGTGCTAGATGTAGCAGGGGTGCAAGGTGAAGACGGTAGTGCTCCGCGATAGCTGTGACTAGGCTGCCGATGACGATGGTACCCTTAGTCTTCTTCGCGCATTTCTTCAAGTTGAAGGCTAAGAAGGCACCAACATTTCTCCCCTCTAGCATCACCAACGTAAGAAACAACTCAGTCTCGTTCACGGCTCCGTCGCTGTCACCTCGACCACAGATAGTGCTGGATAGGATCCTGTGGACATATCGCAGGACTAGGTTTTGAATCCTGCTTGCCTTAGTGCGTGCCAGTTATAGATGGTCCTCACCTGTAATGTCTCTCTAGAAATGAGATGGGTTGAAATTAGTGTTATCAGAATTATGGTCGAGCTCAAGGAATCCAAACACAACATTGAGTTCCCTTAGGGTCAATTTAAAATTTGTGTTGTATATCCGAAAGGAGACAATGGGCAGCTCCCGTCTGGACCTCTCTCTATGTGGGGTGAGTCTGTCGATATGATTGGCCTCGAAGGAACTCAAGAACTCATAAGTTAGCTTTACATAAGTCGGCCATTACTTTAGTAAAAACTCACCCATGCGACCCGACCAAAAAGTGTGACAACATCATCATAGATTCCAATCTAGTGCATAGTGTCGAGGCAAGCATATTTAGTGGCTATGACTGGTAGTTGCCCTGTCCTCTAGTATAATCGCTCATGCTCCCAGTCTTTGTACTGAAAGTGCACTGGCCTTGGAATCATTGTTGGGTGTGGCATCTAGGCTCGAGCCTCCTCCATTACTTGTAAGGTTTGGCGGAGGGGAGGCATTATGTAGTTAAAAACGGTCCGCGCTGGAGGAATAAAAAAAAACGGTTATTGTCGAGGAAGCTAAACACGGTCCGTGCTGAAGAAAATGGGCCGTTTTAGGCAGATGTCGGCGGCGCGGCTTGATGTGTTCGTCAGGCGACGCGTTGGAAGACAAAGAGACGCGGTGATTCCAAGCCGTGTTTAAGTGCGCGGCACGTTGTTGCAGACGAAGGGGCGCGGCCGGTGTCTAGAGTTCGGCGTCGAGGGCTGAGCGCGGCCGGAATTAGCCACCGCGCGGCTGAAATTTGAGGTGTGCTCGGATGCGGTGTTGACCGTTGGCGTGGTGCCTTGCAGAAGCGGACCGCGACCAGAGAGAGGGCGCAAGCGGAAGTGAAGAACGCGACCGGAGTTGTTGACGCATCCGGAGAAGACGAGCGCGGCTGAAGAAGAGGAGCGTGGGCGAACACGCGCTGGCGGACGCGATCTGAGATGAAGTCGTGGCTGTGCTGTGGCTGGTGATGCTCAGGTCGCACAACCGATGTGATGAACGCGACGGCCGATCAAAGGATGCGGCCAGATTTCGAAGCAGCCGGAGATGATGAGGATGCAGACAGTGGCCGCTGGTCGCGTTGATCAGTAGAGCGAGTGCGTCCGTGCAGGGCGTGACACGACAGAAGAGCGCGGCTGGTGATGTTTCTGCTGGGCGTGGTGAAGAAAAACACGGTCGACAAAATTGGCGCTGGCGATCGAGGCGGCTCGCGGCCGGAGTTGAAGAAAGCGGCCGGAGAAGACGACAGAGACGTGGTGGGAGTTGAAGACCGAGATCTGCTGATGTAGAAAAAGGAAGGAAAATTGATTTTATAAAAAAACATTTTACCTCATCAATGCGGTTGGTGGACGCGGGCCTTTGGCGCGACAATCGAGGCGACACACGGATTACGGAGCACAAGCACGCATGCTGACGGATGTGACGTGAAAAGACACGGGCCATGTTGGAAACACGGTCCGTTTTGTCCTGCGTGATCTCGAGGTAGATTTGACTGTTCGCTAACTCGTTGACTGATGTGACGCGTCGATGCGGATCCCGAGGATTTGACACTCGACAGGAAGAACGCGAACCGTGTTGATATGTGTTTTTGAACGGCTGATATGCATGCTGATAATTACCGGCTCGGTTTGTTTTAGCCTAAGATTAAATGGTCTGTTTTCTCGACGGTGAAACTGTCCTCCGAAGTTCCTTCTTCTTCCTTCGAACATGGTCCGTGCTGATAAAACACGGACCGTGTTCTGGACCAGAATTTGACGCGGGAAATAGAAAACAAAAAAAATAGGGGTTAGGCAGTGTAGTTCTAAGTTATAGTCCTTAGCTTAACTTAATTTGACCCGATCTATGTTTCTTTTAGAACGATGTTCTTTATTTTGACATGATGGGCTCCTTCAATATGTTGCTTCAGTCGATGCCCATTAATCTTAAAAGTCTGTGATCCTTTCAATGTTTTCAGTTCAACAACCCCAAAAGGTGAGAAATTAACTACTTCAAATGGCTCTGTCCATCTGGACTTGAGTTTACCCGAGAACACCTAAGTTTGGAGTCATAAAGAAGTACCTGTTGACCAGGCTGAAAATCTTTCGCCTAAATTCTCTGGTCATGCCATTTTTTCGTGCGTTCTTTATATATCTTGTTGTTTTCATAGGCATTGCTCTAGAACTCATCGAGCTCATTCAGCTTGAGTAGTCTCTCTTTTCCTGATTCACTGGATCAAAGTTCAGAAATTTTGTGGCCCAGTAGTTTTTGTGTTCAAATTCCATTGGTAGATGACATGTTTTTCCAAACACAAGCCTATAGGGAGACATTCCAATTGGTGTTTTGAATGCAGTCCGATAGGCCTAGAGGGAATCATCCAGTCTGAGGGACCAGTCCTTCATGGATGAGTTGACTGTCTTCTCAAGTATTCTCTTGATTTCTCTGTTTGAAACTTCCACCTGACCACACGATTGAGCATGATAAGGGGTGCTCAGCTTGTGGGTCACTCCAAATTTGCCCAGCAGATTAGTAAAAATTCGGTTGCAAAAGTGTGAGCCATTGTCAAAAATTATGGCCATGGGGGTACCAAATCTGGTGAAAATATTTTTCTCCAGAAATTTCACCACCACCACCTTTGCATCATTGGTAGGTGAGGCCAGTGCCTCTACCCACTTGGACACATAGTCCACAACAACTAAGATGTACTCCTTGTTAAAGGATTTAGGAAAGGGTCCCATCAAGTCTATGCCCCACACATCAAATATATCACAGTATAACATGCCCCGTTTCGGCGAGAGCGGTCAGTGTTGGGAGCAGAAGTTGCGGTGGACTATTTGAACGTTGGACACGGCCCATTTTATGCTAAACGCGGCCCGTGTTGAAGTTGACTCCTTGGATGTTTCGGGTTTTTTGATCTTCTATTTGAATTCTTCGGAGTTTTGGGACTCTTTTGCCTGAAAATTAACCAATAGAGAATATATGAGTAGTTTCTGACTCACAGACAAAATATAATGAATTAAAGTGAAAATCATGAATAAACCTATACTAAATGCCAAAAAATGATATGATATGGATGTGTGCAACATGTATATTTATGCTCGCATCATGTATCAAAAATTTGCTCAAGAAGGGATCATTGAAGGCGTGTGTTGTTATCGTTTCTTGAAAAGTCTTCCTCTGTAGTTGCTAATTGTTATCTGTACTTTTCTGTATTATTAGAGTAATTTGGAGCCATGTATTTTTGTTGTTGGCCCTTACCTGAATAATTAGGACTGAGTTTTCTTTTCTAGCCTTGGAAAATTTAAGAAGAAGCAGATATTAATGCCATCCTCCTTTTGTTAATAAACACACTGGATATCTTAACCAGATACTAACATTGTCCATTTTCTGTTGTTAATCAGCACATACCCTGTACAAGTATGGGTCCTCCCAGATATAATGTTTTACATTAGAGAAAAACTTCTTTTTCTGTTGTAAGGTCCATCCAGTAGGTATCCATCCCCCTGCTAAACAATTGGCAAAGTCAGCAAACCAAGGAGAGTTAGTAATCAACCTTACATCAGCAATGGTTGTGCAGCTGAAGATGTGCTCATCTGGAAAGTACTTCCAAGATGTCTGTCTCTTTGGGTGCAGTCTCCAATTGTGAGAGGTGGCAAGCTACCACATTTTTTGTTCTCTTCTTGTCTCTCACTTCCATGTCGAATTCTTGTAGGAGTATCCATGAGCAGTCGAGGCTTTGCATCCTTCTTTGTCATCAAGTATTTTATGGTTGTATGGTAAGTGTAAGCAATCACCTTTGAACAAATCAGATAAGAGCGAAATTTATCAAAAGCGAAAACTACAGCAAAAAAATTCTTTTCAGTAGTTGCATAATTCATCTGTGTCGGTTTCAGTGTGCGACTGACGTAATAGATAACTATGAAAATCTTTTCTTGCCTCTGACCCAACACTGCACCAATGGAGGTGTCACTGACATCACACATCAGCTCAAAGGGTTGACTCCAGTCTGGTGCTACAACAATTGTGGCAGTGATAAGTTTCTCCTTCGTCAAGTTGAAGGCAACAATACAGTCTGAGTCAAAATAGAACTTGACATCTTTTGAGAGGAGATTGGTGAGGGGTTTAGTGATCTTTGAGAAGTCCTTTATAAATTGGCGATAGAAGCCAACATGTCCTAGAAAGCTTCTCACCCCTTTGACTGTTGTAGGAGGTGGGAGATTGGCAATGACATCAATCTTTGCTTTATCCACTTCGATTCCCTTTTCAGAGATCTTGTGACCTAAGACAATGCCTCCTGTATCATGAAATGACACTTTTCCCAGTTGAGGACTAGATTAGTCTCTTCACAACGCTGCAAAACAGATTCTAAATTTGTTAGACAATTATAAAAAAAACTACCAAATAGTGTGAAATCGTCCATGAATATTTCTAGAATATTTTCATTGCGAAAATTGCCATCATGCAACGCTGGAAAGTAGCAGAAGCATTACAGAGTCCAAATGACATCCTCCTGTATGCAAATGTACCATAAGGACAAGTAAAAGTAGTTTTTTCCTGATCTAAAGGTGCAACAGGAATCTGATTCTAACCTGAATAACCATCAAGAAAACAATAGAAATTGTGTCCTGCAACCCTCTCAAGCATCTGATCAACAAAGGGCAGTGGGAAATGGTCCTTTCGTGTGGCCTCATTGAGTTTGCGATAATCGATGCACACACGCCAGCCTGCGATAGTCCTGGTGGGTACTAGCTCATTCTACTCATTCTTTATTACTGTTGTCCCACCCTTCTTAGGAACCACTTGCACTAGGCTAATCCATGCACTGTCGAAGATGGGTTAGATGATGCCTGCATTCAAAAGTTTGATTACCTCCTTTTTCACTACTTCCTTCAAAGTTGGATTTAGCCTTCTTTGAAACTGAGCTGTCGGCTTGTGATTGTCTTCCATGAGGATTTTATGCATGCAGACAACTGGAGAAATTCCTTTTATATCTGAAATAGACCAAGCAATGACCTTCCATTTTCTAAGGACTGTCAGTAATTTCTCCTCCTTATCATCAGTCAAATCAGCAGAAATGGTGACATGATAAGCATCCTTTTCTAGGAAACCATACTTCAAATGCTTTGCTAATTCCTTCAGCTCAGGTCTTGGGATTGGTACTTCAGAATGCTCTTTGGTGGTGGGTAAGTCCTCAACCACCTCCTGCTCTGAAGTATCTGGGATGTCATCCAATAGCTCTCCCTCCATAGCATATGGGTCCAAATTGGCTTCTGAGACAATCTCCTCTGCATCCTCACTCAATTCCTCATCAATTAGAGAAACACGATAAGTTAGCAGGTTGTTTCAAAGAATTAGCAATATTGAAGTTTAATGTCTCATTGTTTACCCTTAGTGTGATCTGACCTTTTCTTACATCAATCGGGGTATTACCAGTAGCCAAGAAGGGTCTTCCAAGAATGATGAGGGCCTTTAGTTCAGAATCCATATCTAGGATAACAAAATTTGCTGGGAAGATAAATTTGTTTACTCTGACTAGCACATCCTCCAATAGTCATCTGGGTTTCTTCACAGATTGATTAGCAAATTGGAGCATGACATATGTTTCCTTCAATTCTGCATGGCCAAGTTTCAGAAATATAGAGTATGACATCAGGTTAATACTAGCACCTAAGTTACACAAGGCTTTAGAGCAAAAGAAATTCCTTATAGTGCAGGGAATGGTGAAGTTTCCGGGATCCTTTTCCTTCATAGGTAACTCCCCTTGGTAGACAGCACAACACTGTGGTACTTTGACTAGTCCTGTAGCTTCAAATTTCCTCTTGTTTGACAAGATATCCTTCATGAACTTTGCATATGTGGGCATTTGCTTCAAGGCTTCATGGAAAGGAATGTTGATGAGGATTTCCTTAAAAATTTTTAGAAATATGGTGAACTGCTTGTCCAACTGCTCCTGATGATATTTCTGGGGAAAAGGAAGATTCCCTGGCTTTTCTGGAACAGTGAACTCCCTTGCTTTCTTCTTCTGGAGTTCTGAGGGAACAACATCTTCAGTATCCTTTGATTCAGCAGGTGGAGATCTTGGTTCTGGCAGCTCTTTTCCACTCCTCAGAGTCACTGCCTTAGCTTACTACCAGGATTTTTCTTTGTGTTGCTAGGGAGGGCTCTTGGTTGTCTTCCAGCAATAATATTTGCCAGCTGTCCCACTTGGTTTTCTAAATTTCTTATGGATGCCTCCTGATTTGTGAACTTGGTATCTACAGACAATAAAATTTTTGAGCAGGTCTTCCAAGTTTGACTTCTGGTCAGGTCTTGTTTTATCCTTGTTGCGTGGCTGAAATCCAAGTGTAGGCCCTCTATTGTTTTCCCATGAGTAGTTGGGCTGCATTCTTAAGCCAAATCCATTGCCTTGTTGATTATTCCTGAAAAAATTATTGGCAACATAATTAGCATTCTCAATTTGAGCCAAAAAAGAAGAAGAGTTAGTTCCTTCGGGGCATTCATGATTAGGATGCCCCTCTCCACAAATGTCACATAAGTCCTAGGTTTCTACATCTTTTTTGTGCCTATTCATGATTAACATTGTACATCACATCACTTACTCACTTAGAGAGTGGGGTTTCGGGTGACATCGGGGTGCACCATTTTTGTTTGTTTTTTTTTTTGGGAGAGCCTTTTGGCACCGCTCTCCGTAACACACATGTACATCTCTTTTACATCGATACAAGCGGGTGACTACCAACTGGTGTAGTCTCCTTTTCTTTCTCTCTCAAAAAAAAAAAATGCTTCCATCTTTTTGTTCAGAGCTTTCAACTGGGCTGCTAGATGTGTTGAGTTGTCCATTTGATAAATTCCTTTGTTCTTGGGAACTCTGGAGTGCTCATTCTACCAGTTGGTTAGAGCCAGGTTTTCAATTATTTTGTACAAATCCTCAGGAGATTTCTCAGAGATTGTGCTCCCTGATGATGTATCTAGCAGGTTCTTGACTTGCTGGGCGGCTCCATTGTAGAGATACTGGATTTGCTCAGATCATAAAGAGGCATGAGGTCCTGGGGTATTTTAGACAGTAATTCTTTAAATCTCTCCCATGCCTCATGCATTGATCCAGTGTCCTGTTGGGCGAAGGACTTGACATCAGAAATCAGCCTTGCTGCCTTCTGGGGGGGACAATACTTGTTGAAAAAGCATTGCTTCATCCCCTCCCATGTAGTGATGGTACCTGCAGGCAAGGTAGATAACCAAGTAGATGCTTTCCCTCTCAAGGAGAAGGGAAAGAGACGAAGCCTAAATTGCATCATCAGAAACTCCAATATAATTAAAAGTGTGACATAGTTGAATGAACTTCATGATATGGCTGAAGGGATCTTCGTCTTGATTGCCACTGAATTGATCATGCTGGATCATCTGCATCGTCCCATATTGAAGTTGAAAGTTGGTGTCTACTGGAGGCAATATGATGCTACATGGTCTTTCTGCAAATTGACCAAGAGTGTAATCCCTCATGGTCCGATAAGCAGGTGGTTGGACAGGTGGTGAAAGTGGTGAAGGATTATTGTTGTCTGCCATCGGTCTAGCCTCTCTTCTGGTCTGTCGAACAGTCCTTTCAATTTCAGGATCAAAATTTAGAGGCTGCTTGGAATTTGTGGTGTTGTGACGACTACCAGACTCCAGATTTGTGTGACATGTACTAAAAACGCAGCAAAACAAACGATTTGGTGAAAAAAAAAACAAAAATGGGTTGTGTTCGTCGAAAACGGTCCGGGTCGGGTTGAGGCGTGCTGCGGTCCAGATGAACGCGGGCCGGATCGAAAGCGCATAACTAGTGAACGCGTTGAGAAGAACACGTTCCAAATGAACACGGGCAGTATTCTAGGTGAACACGGTGAATGTTTAGAGCACCTTACCGATGCGAAGAGTGTCGTGGTGGTGTTTCGAACACAAGCAAAAGAAGCGGGCCGTTTCGGTGTCGACGCGGTTCGTGTCGTGCTCCAAATCCGTTTGTTTCGCCGGCTCAATTCCTACACGATCACCAGAAAAACTAAAAAGTAATACAATTCAAATTAACAGAATAAGATTATCAGAAATTAAATTCAAAAGTCCCCGACAATGGCGCAAAAAACTTGATGCGAAAAATCACACGTGTAAAAATACTCAGCAAGTGTACCGATCATTCAAGTAATAAAGTGTGAATACTAAGTTGTTGATCCCACATAGACTAATGAAATTAAAATCCAAAATCTTATCTGAAAACTTGAAAAGGGAAGTTTTAAAAATTTGTTTTGAAAAGATAAGAAAAGAAAAAGATAAAAGAAAAAAAAGATAAAAGATGAAATTAAAGTTTTCCAAAAGTTCAAAAAGATGAATTGATTAGGTTGGTTAGGGATAGAAATATGTTTCACCACTGTTATCTCTTGGATATAATCAATTAAAATATCTGAATATTAGATGGCACAAAGATTGATTTAATAATATAGGACTCCTTTCGGATGACCTAACTATTTTAATCATAATTTAAATCAGGATATGTAAACACATTAATCCCAAATTAATTAAGTTAAAACGCGATAAAATCCAATCCTAAATTGCTAGGCCTCTCTCGAGTGAATAGAAATCCACAATCTATGAATTCTGAAATCAGATAGACATAAATCCTCGTATCCGAAGAGACAAACGCATGAAAACGGCCGAACAAAAATACGCAAGAAAAACGGCCCACATTGCGTCCAAAACGGACCGCGTCCTGGCCGGGGAAAACACGACTCTTTAGACGAGGAGAGAGAACACGGTCGAGTCAGCTACGATCGCTACCGTGTTCATCTCAGAAATAAATAAACTATTCAAAAAACGGCGAAACAGGGCGCGTGGAACAACACGGCCCGAGTCTGCTATGGGAGAGGACACGGTCGAGTCTGTGAAGATCAAGATCGTGTTCTCTAGGAAAATAATAAAATATTCAAATCGGGTTGCGCACAAGGCTCGAAAAATGTGGAAGAACACGATCGAGTCGACTACGATCGCGACTGCATTTTTCCAATGATTAAAATATTCAAACAAAACGTGCAAACGGACCGTGTTAGACGAACATGGTCTGTTTTCTTCTCGGCCAAAAAAATATATTCAATATAAAAATCCGGAAGAAAAATATGCACGAATAGTTGAGAGTAAAAACACTAACAATATCTCGCGATTAATGTTAATAAATTATTCCGTAGACATAAAAATATTTAGATGCAAGTTCATCTAACAATTCAGAATAAATCAATCCAAAAGACTAATAGGGTTAACAAAATTCTTCCCTAACCAATCAACTAAAATAAAGAAAAGAGAACTATAATTAACATATTCTGCAGGACTTCGTCGTCGGGTCTCCTCCTCTCCACACCAGAACTGCAGACAGAAGGCTTTAATCTTCAAATCAAGATCTCCTTCTAGGGTCACAAGGGGCCCTATTTATAGGAAAAAGTTGATATGAGGGCCCTAGATTTGATGGTTAAAATCAAAAGTTTGTGTCTTGCACGTCAAGTTGTAATCAGGAGTCGTCTGTTTCGTCGAACCGCCTTTGGATGTGACATCATGGCCCGCGTTGTGTGCAAAACGGCCCCCGTTGAACTGATAGGAGTTTGATTTGTACACGATTTGGAATGCGGATGGGTTTGACGTCATCGAGGAGACGTGGCTTCTTCTGATTAGGCGGAGTCACCGTTTTGACGTGGAACCCGGGAGTGGCTTGAGCTGACGTGGCTTGAACATGCCCCGTTTCGGCGAGAGCGGTCAGTGTTGGGAGCAGAAGTTGCGGTGGACTATTTGAACGTTGGACACGGCCCATTTTATGCTAAACACGGCCCGTGTTGAAGTTGACTCCTTGGATGTTTCGGGTTTTTTGATCTTCTATTTGAATTCTTCGGAGTTTTGGGACTCTTTTGCCTGAAAATTAACCAATAGAGAATATATGAGTAGTTTCTGACTCACAGACAAAATATAATGAATTAAAGTGAAAATCATGAATAAACCTATACTAAATGCCAAAAAATGATATGATATGGATGTGTGCAACATGTATATTTATGCTCGCATCATGTATCAAAAATTTGCTCAAGAAGGGATCATTGAAGGCGTGTGTTGTTATCGTTTCTTGAAAAGTCTTCCTCTGTAGTTGCTAATTGTTATCTGTACTTTTCTGTATTATTAGAGTAATTTGGAGCCATGTATTTTTGTTGTTGGCCCTTACCTGAATAATTAGGACTGAGTTTTCTTTTCTAGCCTTGGAAAATTTAAGAAGAAGCAGATATTAATGCCATCCTCCTTTTGTTAATAAACACACTGGATATCTTAACCAGATACTAACATTGTCCATTTTCTGTTGTTAATCAGCACATACCCTGTACAAGTATGGGTCCTCCCAGATATAATGTTTTACATTAGAGAAAAACTTCTTTTTCTGTTGTAAGGTCCATCCAGTAGGTATCCATCCCCCTGCTAAACAATTGGCAAAGTCAGCAAACCAAGGAGAGTTAGTAATCAACCTTACATCAGCAATGGTTGTGCAGCTGAAGATGTGCTCATCTGGAAAGTACTTCCAAGATGTCTGTCTCTTTGGGTGCAGTCTCCAATTGTGAGAGGTGGCAAGCTACCACATTTTTTGTTCTCTTCTTGTCTCTCACTTCCATGTCGAATTCTTGTAGGAGTATCCATGAGCAGTCGAGGCTTTGCATCCTTCTTTGTCATCAAGTATTTTATGG
>LTAE01006237.1:13004-25964 GCA_001647135.1 Pontederia paniculata
GGGTTTTTTGATCTTCTATTTGAATTCTTCGGAGTTTTGGGACTCTTTTGCCTGAAAATTAACCAATAGAGAATATATGAGTAGTTTCTGACTCACAGACAAAATATAATGAATTAAAGTGAAAATCATGAATAAACCTATACTAAATGCCAAAAAATGATATGATATGGATGTGTGCAACATGTATATTTATGCTCGCATCATGTATCAAAAATTTGCTCAAGAAGGGATCATTGAAGGCGTGTGTTGTTATCGTTTCTTGAAAAGTCTTCCTCTGTAGTTGCTAATTGTTATCTGTACTTTTCTGTATTATTAGAGTAATTTGGAGCCATGTATTTTTGTTGTTGGCCCTTACCTGAATAATTAGGACTGAGTTTTCTTTTCTAGCCTTGGAAAATTTAAGAAGAAGCAGATATTAATGCCATCCTCCTTTTGTTAATAAACACACTGGATATCTTAACCAGATACTAACATTGTCCATTTTCTCTTGTTAATCAACACATTGTTGATGTCTTATTTTACATCATGCCTGCCCAACATTCGTGATCAGCCTTTCCCTCTCATAACATAAATCTTACTTTACTCACTCTTGGGTAATTTCAGAAGTTCACTATTTTTTTCTAAAGGAGAGAAGGACGATTAGGTGTTGGGACTAGTCATCTCATATGTGTAAGGATAATGGGGAAACCAACACGTATATGAAACACAAAAATTCTGGAAAACAAAATCAGGCTCTCTGGAGCATTTTCCAATTTGTAACTGGAACCAAACATGATGTGATTGATACAAGGTATGATGTTTGCCCTAGATTTATTGATTTTACTACTTCCCTTGGGTGACTTCTTATCTCTGTCACCATTCTTCATAGGTATTCATCTTCTAATTATATTCAATATACTCGAGCAAATGAGTAATTATCCATTATATTTCAAATTTCTATGTGCTTGCTTTTTAAGTGAAGATTGTCCGTCAGATGATAAGTAGTTTTACATCATTACTTGGATATCATCTGCTTCGACTTCTCCCATATTATTTCCTTTTCTTTTTGTATCATCAGTGTTCAAGGATGTGGGAAAGAGGAGAAGAGAAAAGACCCTTTGAGCTCTGGTGTGAAATGCTATTTTGTTCGCATGGAGTCCAACTGGGTTGTGGACAATGAATCATATATGTTTCCTGGCAAATTTGTGCATGAAGCTCGGACTGTTTTCATGCATATTCACACTGTTTCAAATTTGTTCAAGTACATGGTCAGGTAGAAACTCTTATTTTGTTTAGTGCCTGAATTGCTCCTTTCTCTTGCTGTATCGAGGTTGATAATATATTTTTGAATATATGACTATGTTAGCAATTTATAGGTAATCTTCTTTGTTTAAATGAGCATATTTTCTTTGATTTTATCCAAGATTATCAAGTTTGATATTGATCTCGCATCTATTTATATCAAGATATAGAAGACATACCTTGCATGGAGTCGGTTTTATTGTCAAATTTGCTATTTTTCCACTCTAAGTTATTGCTATGTGTTGTTTATGATCGTTCCACTCATGCAGGATGATGATGGAACCATTATCGATGATGAAAATAGAAATCCAATGATCCATACAACACACAGAATAGAGAGAAGACTTGAAGGGTTGTTGAAGGAGTTCTTTGTGCGGTACATTCGGAAAGAAAATCATGTTAGAGTTCACCTTCATTTATTCTACTTCATGTTGGGATGGTTTGTTCTCACATCTTTGTTGGTCTTTCATTGTTTGGATAGACTTGTGAACCCTTCTTTAGTAATTTGATTTGATTCAGTTATTTTCGGTTTTATAAATATGATTGTTGTGTTTAATGCTTTTCTATAGTTTTCATAGAGATTCTAGTTTATTATTGACTGATTAATGTGATAATTTTTTTTTTATTTTTGAAATTGATATTTGACTTTTAAGTTGAGCAATTCATGTCTTGTTCTTAATAGAGCCGGTAAGGAGTATTAAGATTGTATCGTCTAACAAGGGTTTTTCAATTGTATAAAAATTGCATCTCTTTGCATTATTGAGACTAGAGCTGGTAAGAAGGATTTTCAATTTTATTAGGATTGAGGATAGTGGTCTACCTAATAAGGGAGTTTCATTAGATCCTTTCCTAGGTTTACTTTTGGATTAGTCTGTATGAGGCATTCCTTGACTTGAACATGTCCTGTTAGTATATATACTTGTGGTCTTGGTAAGTTTTGATGATCATCACAATATGGAAGCTGTTTCTTTGTGCAACAATTCAGCGTCTTTCTTTGTTGGGTTCCTCGAATTACTTGCAGATTGCACAAAATGTTCTGTATTCACAAATCACAACTGCCATAACCTCGAAAGTTTACTTCATAAATATCGATGATTTCGTATAAGCAATAAGCATTAAACGTTATTTACAGTATATCCAATTAATTGAAAACTATAACAACAAAAACAAATTAAGTGAAAAATAAAACTTGCAGGCATTTGCCCGCATTTTTTTCTCAGAAGAAATTCTCCACCATCTGAAAAGTGTGTTGAGTGTGTTCTCTGCTCCACAAGCTCTCGCAATTTTCCTCTTCAAAGCCTACCTTTGTTGGAAATTTAGTGTTTTAATGCAGTAAGCAAACATGAAAGCAAAGAAGACAGCAAAGCCGACGAGCACCACGGCGACAACGGGCATGAAGTCGCGGTTGTAGCCGAAATAGTCCTTGATGTAATCCTTAATCATCTGGTCGCTTTTGCCAGGTATTGTGATTTTGTCATGTAGATCACCGTACTGTGTTACGATGAGACCATAAACCGTCCACTGCAACGGGCAAATCCAGTAGTACCACACCCACCACTTAGGAATTTTCTGCAATCCAATGCACCAGGATATGTTATATGTCATCCTTTAGCAGTGATGAACTTTGAAGAATTAAACATTGGTGTGACAGAGCATGAACAACTTACAGGTCTGGGGATGAAGAAGCCTGAGAAGAGGTTGAACACTGAGTAGAACGTGGATGCAAAGATTGCGGCAACTTGATGGTTCGGCGAGATTGAGACGGTCATCATTCCGTAGTAAGTCCAGTAAAGGAAGGTAAAGACTGAGACAAAGTAAAACCAAAGGAACTTTGCTGCAGTCCATTGGAAGCTCATCATGGCATACACTATAAAAACGTAGTACAATGCCTGAAAGAGGACGTAAGGTATCTCCACAAGCACCTGCATAGTTCACAATTAAGTTTAGCATGTCATCATCGAAGCTTCACAAGCTTCATGGTGCCAAAACTGTTCTCATGTCCAATTACTGTTCCTATGTTGCCAGTGCAGGATAACTGAATCAGGCTACATACCTGAGCCATGGCATACGGCATGGCAGAATACATTCCAGCAGCTCTTTCTCGGTAGAAAACTGTCCTCTCGACGGAAACAATTGGTTGCACTGTCGAACAGTTGTTAATCCCGATGAATATCACTGCTGCGTACATCGACCCGATCACAATCCTGAGATCATTAGAGCTATCCCTGCATTGTCATTTTGTTGAGAATTTTAGTGGTTTCGCAAGAACAGACTGAGGACGGATAAAAAAACTCGTCATATAGTTTAGTGAGAGCCTAATGCAGTTAGTATGATTACCTCTTCTGACCGATCTTCCAAAATATGCTACCCAGGAGTATGGCAGTGAAAAGGGTGAAAAACAATCTGACAAGATTGTAATCAGGACTCCTCCAGTAGGTCCACCACTGCTTCCATAGGCAGGCCTTGAACTGTGAAAACATAGACTGAGCATATTTTGTGGGGAAATACAGATCACTTGTTCCTTCTGCTGGCTTACTTAGCTCATGAACCAATGCCTTGTTACGCCTGTGGATACATAAGACTCGAGGAAGTGAATCAACAGTCTTGAATATTGCTCCATGAAATTGCAATCTTGACAGAAATTGACAACTTATGACGCCTTGCATGGTGACATTGTTAGTTCGTTGAAGAGTTCATGACTTACTGGTACAAAGTCGATGATTTGTAATATTCGGCAAAGTCCATTACTAGACGCACTTCAGCAGAAATTGAACTCACTTCAAGCATCCATGTCGCTGGGTTATACTTGTCCCTAATTTTTGTAACTCCGGGAATCGCCTGGAAGAAAGTAAGGCATTTGATATGTTATGCATTTTGCAATGTAGTGATCTTGAATTGAGAACTTGGTATAAAGTTCTAATTTGTATAGCAACAATATCAACTCATAGTGGTTTAGCTGGATGCTAAAACCTTTGTGATAGAAAGAAAAGTTGGTGATAATAGCCTTTCACAAGTCATTAATATATGTGCATAAGCACATCAAACAATTTTAAAAAGAGAAGATAACTGAGATCAGAGAAAAGCCATTTACCTCAAAATATTCAATCATCTTATAAGAATTCCTGCCTAAAGGTCCGGAATATATAACCTGACCCCCTCTCTTCATCAGTAATAACTATTGAAATGAAAAAGAAGGAAGAGTGTCACTCAATTGATTTCTGAACATTCTGAAAGAACTTGAAAGAAAATTATTGCAGATGAGATCAAACTGAAATGAAACATCTCACCTCATCAAAAGCTTCAAATATGTCAATGCTTGGTTGATGAATGGTACAAACAACAGTTCTACCAGTGTCAACTGTGTTCCTGACAGTTCTCATTACTATGGCTGCCGCTCGAGCATCCAGACCCGATGTCGGCTCGTCCATGAAGATGATTGAAGGATTAGCTACCAGCTCCACAGCTATTGTCAGCCTCTTCCTTTGTTCTGTTGACAGTCCTGTAACTCCTGGAAGACCCACTATGGCATCCCTCAGATTGTCAAGCTCTACCAGCTCCATCACTTCATCTACAAATTTCTGCAAGGGACAAAAGTTGTTAAAGCCATAGCTGCTTATAGTTATAGCTAGTTTTCATATACTTATTGCCACTATTTGAGCACAAAAAGAAGTTATCTGAACTACTTCTGGCAAAATGAACTCTTAAACATAGAAAGTGCACAATGTCCTGAACTTTTAACACTGGTCGCTTTGTACTCACCATCTTTTCTTCATCGTTGACTTCTTTCGGTAAACGGAGGTAAGCAGAGTATATCAAGGACTCCCTGACTGTAACTTGAGGTGAGTGTATATCATTCTGTTCACAATATCCAGAAATCCTTGCAAAAGTTGCTTGGTTCTTGGGGTAACCGGAAATGCGGATATCTCCTTCGATGTAGCCACCGGTTTTTCTGCCAGCCAAAACATCCATAAGGGTTGTTTTTCCAGCTCCACTGACACCCATAAGGGCTGTCAGGACACCAGGCCGGAAGGCCCCTGTCACACCCCTCAGAAGCTGAAGTCTTTCCTCAGTTACACCTTGATCTCTCATTTCCTGTTCATAAAACAATTCAAAGCATAAAATGAGAAGAAGACTTTTGCGAAAAGATGAATGCGGCTGTCCAAGATGTTGAATTGGCCAAACTCCATCTGGATTCATGAGTAATCTATAATGGAAGGTTTGTCACGGCCCAAGGATGAAGAGAACTCACAGCAGGCATGTCAACGTAGTAGTTGACATCATCGAAGGACATGGACAACGGCGTAAATGGAAGAACCATTCCTCTCTTGGCTTCAACCCCAGTAGCTGCATCATCAATGGACATCTCCCGAGCAAGGCCATTTGTTCCTGCATTCGGGCTCATCCTCAGATTCATCATCTCTCCTGCACGTAAAAATGGCACACCAAATTAAATCCCCAGAATCATCATTGTCTAAACACAGTGACACAAACAAAAAGTGATGCTTTTTTTTGTTGCCTTGTTGTTCTTACTTGTGTTGTTTCCATCTTTACTCGACAATGCTCTTGGCAAAGAATCATTCCTGGATTCCACTCTTCTGAGTCTTGGGGACTCTTTTGTTTCATCTATATTGTTCTCCATCTCCGTTGCTGTTTCTTCAGATATGATAGCTTGAGGTTTCCCAAGAGCTGCAATCAAACAATAAATGCAAGATCAGATTCTGAGTATTAGCTGTTCAAAAAATTTAACTTTTAACTGAAACAGTGAGGGAAGCAAAATGCTTACGACTCAGAAACGTGAGTGAGAAAGTAAAGATCAGATTGAAGAGGATGCTGAATCCTATAAGTGCACCAGCTCCGATCCAGTACCAGTAGCTGTTTGTGAAAACATTTGCGTTCTTAAGAATTGAGGTTCCTAAAGGATTTCCACTGGATGACTGCAGTAACAAACATGTAATTTGTCAGAATTTCATTCACAAAACGTTGTGGCTAAACATTCTTCTGCGAATTGAAGTCCTGGTTTTCTGGGAGCAAGAAAACATGGCTCTGGAAAAATCATTGCAACGTAATCAAAACCTTCACCTCCATAGGTTATGAACTATGTATCAGAAAGCGTTCTTATGCTACAATCAAAGGAAGACTAAAAATGAAATCTTTTTTTGTTCAGAGAAAAGTAAGAGGAACTCACAAGTTTATTCATCCATCTGGGAGCCAAAAACTCATTCACTGCCAGGGCATTATATCCATAGGTCAGAGGCGAAACCCAGTAGGCCCATATCCACCATTTTGGGATTACATCTGTTCAGTGTGACAAAAAGCCCAAATCAGATCAAAGAAATCATTTCCATGGCAGCATATGAAAGTTGTCATGCAAATTTTGCATGGTACATTTAAGTGGTTTAGCAAAAGATGAAGAAGTTTAACTCTGACACACCTTTTGGTATGAGGAAACCTCCAAGAGCAAACATGAGTAGCACAGATAGAGCTCCTCCAGTGTTGGCAATGATCATGGACCTGCACAGCCCTGCCACAGCTCTGAAGAGCCCTGCTGCCATCTGCTGCACTCCGAAAACCACGAGCAGCTGCTTGAAGAACCTGCCACAGAAATTGCAGAGAAGACCATCATAAATTATAAAACACCAAATGCAACCAAATTGCAGAGGAAATCAAATCTTAGTAGCAGTCCTGCCGTACCTGCTCGCCTCAGGAGCATATCCTATCGAGTAGTAGGTCATGCAAGTCCAAACTACAGACTCAAAGACAGAGATGGGTATCCTGAGCACTGTGTTTGGCAATGTGAATATCCATGCCGGATAGAAGAGTAGGTCTCTGTGTTTGTAGAACACTGGAAGACGAGAAATGGTGATGGACAGCTCCGCGAAGCCATTGAACATGTTAAGTATCAGACCGAACAGGAGAGCTCCAATGTACATAACCCCGTCGTTCTCGTTCCTCGTGTGCATGCGCGACTTCGGGAAGACGGTCGACTCGATGACCGCCACTAATATAATCTAAGTAATATCGAAGAATCCATGCATTCATGTCAGTCAATCATCAGCCTTGGCATAAGAATTCGGAGCTGTAACGAACAGGGCGTGATCATAAGTACCTGAACAGTCTTAAAGATGTAAACGAAGGAGTTGCGCTTGATGAGCAGCCACTCCTTGCTCATGGAAGATCTGAGGAGCTCGGAATAAGGGACAGATTTCTTGGTGAAGACCAGCGCAGCCTTGTGGCTCTGGTCCTTGTCGTAGGGGACGGCGAGCTCGTTGTTCAGGTGAAGGCCGACGTGGAAGCGCTTGAACCTGTTGGCGAACTCGGTGACGGAGATGTAGCGGTAGGGGCGCGTCCTGTCCGCCCAGTACTGCTCCTGGTCCTTCTTGGAGGTGACCTCCTGCAAGAAGTCGGCGGCGCCCTTGCGCTCGGGGCAGCGGAAGCCGCAGGACTCGAAGAAGTCGAGGACGTGGTCGCGGGGGCCTTGGTAGACGATCTGGCCGTCGGAGAGGAGGATGATGTCGTCGAAGAGGTCGAAGGTCTCCGGCGCCGGCTGGAGGAGGGACATGAGGATGGTGGCCTCGCCCAGGTGCACGACCTGCTGCAGGCACTTGATGATCTGAAAGGTGGTGGAGCTGTCCAGACCTGTCGATATCTCGTCCATGAACAGCACCTTCGTCGGCCCAACGATCATCTCACCTGCACGTATCATATATTAATTTGATCGTCTTCTAATTAAATCGTTCATCCATTTCTTACAAAAAAAAAAGAAAAGAAAAATAACATGTTGCCACCCAAAAAAAAAAATTTCAGTCGTTTTAAAAAAAATGTTGGTGTTTTTTGGGTAAAGTTTTAATGTTTTCTTTAGGTAATTGGAATAGTAATAAGGATAAAATGTTTGTGTTGTATGTATGTATATATGTAAATTAGAGAGCAACTTGGCAACACTCAGTGACATACTATTTATAAGTATAAGCTCGTATTAACAAATTTATAAGATAATATAAAAAAAATGTTATATATTATACTATTATTATTATTATTACTTGTTACTTTTTTTATTAAAATAAAAGAATACATAAGGCCACCTAATTTATCGCTTTAAGTGGTCCTAAAACCCAAAAGTGAAATGGGCCAAGTAAGATACAATAATTGGGCCAAAGTCTAATCTTTGTTCTCTTTTTTTATTTTTTTTGAAAAATAACTTCTCAATCATATGATATTAAAACTATGATGGATAGATTTAAAAGAGAAAAAAAATTAATATTCATCATAGATCTAACATCTTACGATTGAAAAAAATAAGTAACATGATCCTCACCATTTAATTGGAAAGCATCTTTATTGAATCATTCTTTTTTTTTCCACTCTATTAACCTTCGTAGTGGGAATATGTTGCCACCTTCTTTTACTCATCTTTATGTTTCCCTTTTCTGTTTTCTTGTTAGAGGAAGTAGTTATCAGAAAGGGACACATACATCTTTTGTATTGTTGGACTTGTTGTATTAAGAAGGTGCATGAATGAAGTTGTTAATAATAAACTTGGAAGGGTCATTGCATGAATTAAGATGGAAAAGCACACCTGTGGTGACACGTTTCCGTTGCCCTCCTGATATCCCTCTCCTCATGTCATCCCCTACGAGTGTATCCGCGCATATATCCAACCCAAGTATCTGCAACAATTCATGACTCCACCCCCATCAATAAAAGCCCAAATTATACAAATTTGTATTCTTTTGGATCTCTTGAAAAATTCTTATCAATCATGTAAATAAGATTACGCGGTTCTAATTAAGCACCAATATTTTTAGTTCTTATAATTTTTTTTTTATTTTTTTTCAGTGATGAACGCATGCAATGAGCCCCTAATTGCACAGAAGAAACTTTCTTTCTCTCTACAACACTCGTACACTTCATTAAGTACAAATCTTTTTATTTCCTACTATGTATTTATTTCTTTCCTTAGAAGAGGTTGGTAAACTAATTGATGCATAATAAATTAAACTAAAAATTAAGAGTACCATGAGAGGAACAAGCTAAAGGAGCCATATGGCGTTTACTAGCTAAGCCGACATGTATGGGGGACAGGCCATTAATTGCACAATCAAATGGGATCCAATAATAGAATTGGTGACTGAATCAAAACATCATATCCATGCAATAAAGGTACCGCCACTCACAAAGATCATGGAGTCGTGTCAATCGAAAAGTAAAGAACGAATTAGATGGCTTCTTGATGTAGAATTGTGGGGACTAAATAATAATTATTTGTGTACTAATTATTCAATGAGCAACTTCTATCCACTTCTTTTTTCTCAAATGGACATGGCACTCACTTCTTATATAATAATTAGTCACACCTTTTTGACCTCCTCAAAGGCAAAATATTGGGTCATAAGATATGTACATACCCGTAATGTGTAATCTGTTTGGAGGCTGCTCTCTACTCCTTCCATTGCTGTGGCCTAAAAGAAAACGTAAAAAAAAAGTTATATGCAAGAATTAGATCCCTGTGTTGACAAAATTGGCATGAAAATTACATAATCTAATGGTATATATTCATTTACCTTCATGAAGAGATCGACTTCAGCTTCCGGGAGAATTCCTTGTGCTTTCTCCCTCCTCGCCAATTCCGTCAGAAGATCTGCATATTATTGTCAGATGAAGGATGTAGTCAGCCAATTATACATCATAATATATTAAATTCTAACCAAATTTATTATTCATCTATTATTTCCAAATCCATATATGCGTTTTTTTTAAAAAAATGGGACGGTGAAGCCATACATTCCAAATGGACCTGAAGGGTCTACTTGAGATTCGGAAAAACCTTTCTCAGAAGCTCGAGACAAAATCCAATTGAATATAAATTTTTATGAGTTTTTTTTTATTTTACTGCATAGGCCTATTCTAAAATATATATTGTGAATTTTCTAATTTTATTTGTAATAATGAACCTCATCCCATAAATTCGTATGATTTCTTTTTTCATGTGATTTCCTTTTCTGCATATCAGTATAACATTATTATGTACGAGTGTATAATATATACACTAATAAAATGCTATGATAATATTAGCCAATTAGGAGAGAATAAATTACATGAATATGTAATTACCATATCTTGCACCAACTCCTTGGCACCTCGCAGAAAAGTCGAGTGTTTCTTTTACTGTCATCTCGCCAACGTGCACATCATTCTGGCTGATGAATGCTGCAGTTTTCTGTGGAACAAATTCCTCCAACGCGTACCCATTGTATGACACCTTCCCCTTGGTCTGCAACCACACAAGCATGCATTTCATGTCACATCCTCATTTGTCAGTCAATTCACAAATAAACCTTCAAGAAGAAGAAAAAAAAACTTCATTGGATACCAACCTTCAGTGATGGATCCAGCTTCCCAGCTAATGCTAACAAAAGTGTGGTCTTCCCTGATGAAGGAGGGCCTAACAAAAGTGTCATCCTGAAAAGAAAGAAAGAAAAAAGTAAGTTGTAGGTTGGTGTCATGGAGCTTGTTAACTTGCAGGTGCATGCATGATTAAAAATTGAAGAGGCACCTTGAAGGTCTTATGATGCCTGAGACGTCTTTGAGAATGGTGAGAGTGGTGCGCTTGCTGAGTCTTATGCCCACAAAACCCAGTGCAGACTCGGCAATGTCCCTGGTCATGTTGATGAGAGTTGGCAGAGCCCTGTCTCCAACATGGCATTTGGCCTCTATGTTCAAGTGCTCAAACCTCACCTCCACAGTCGGCAGCTGTATTCCTACCCTACATGTTGATAAGTTCGTTTAATAAAAGTATAACTTAGGATTCAAATCAAAGTCGAGAGAGTAATCCAAGTACTCTAGCAATAATTGTGGATATTTTTTTATTTAATAAGCAAAATAACAATAATAATTTGGAATGAATATGTTAATTGATATTTTTGTTTTCATTTCGTCCTATTAATTGTCATTTAAAATTTAATGTTTAATATTTTGCGCTTTGCATGATGAGTTTCAATGAGTATTTTTCTTATTTCTAAACAAAATATTTATCTAATAAATACATTATTAATAGTCATTTTCAAATGGCAGTAATGTCGCCAATTTTAGGTATATAATAATTTTGTTTTGTTGACCGGATCGAGATAGTTATAAATATTAAAAGAACAGATTAGTTGTCAAGTGTCATATAGTGTGAGCAAATGGAGGTGATGAAACGTGTAACTGGAAAAGATCAACAAATTAATGCATGGGGATCAGTAACGTTTCTCGGTTGTTGGGAAGCATAAATTAAACATAATCACCGGCCGGCTTTTAATTTTGTAATATGGATAGAAAAAGAGAGATGACAGAATTATTGAAAAAAAAGGTGGAAAACTAACACAGTTTTTAAATTTAATTAACAGTAGCCTTTCAAGTATACAGTTTACGAACGAAAAGTAAAATAAAAAACAGTATAAACATCAGTGGCGAAGCCAAAATTTTTATTTAGGGGTGCACAATTACTTATAATTATTTATATATTAATCTATATTTTTAATTATAATTCTTAAAAATTTATTTGTACGACATAATATAATTCAAGATATTTACATTAATTTTATTTTTTATTTTAAGCATTAAAAAATAAAAAGAAAAATGAGTGAGAATATTTAAAAATATGAATATGATATTATAATACTAATTCATAATTAAATAAAATAATAATGAAATAATTCTTTTCTTAAAAATATTGATATATGTTTTCATAAAAAACATACTTCTATGTGTCTTATTGAATAATAAGTATATATATATATATATATAACTTTTAGTGAATTAATAAATTTTAACATAATATAAATAAATGATATTTTTTGAAATAATAATAAGCTAATATTTAAGTAAAGGTAAATGATAAATAATAAGAAAATAGAAGTATGCATGTAATAAGTAGATTATTATGATACAATTATAGACTAACAAGGAGAAATATATATTATAGTATATATAAATAATAGTGTTAATGAAATAAATAATAATATAATATAATTAAATTATATTTTATGAAAGAATATATTAGATAATATTTGAGTAAAAGTAAAAAATAAATAATAACAATGTAAAAATGGAAAAGGTAAACTAAGTAAAAGAGAAAAAAAATATGAAGAGTTAGGAAACCAACCAATGACCTATAAGTGATTTATCTAATGGAGTTCAGAGGATGTCATTGTACACCCTTGCACCTCCTTGGCTCCACCCTTGATAATCATATGCTAAACTGATGTAGGTAGACTTAATTATAATGAATAAGACTCTTAATAAAAAAATTTATATATAAATAATTTGAATTTAAAATTTCTTTTAATGAATCAGCTCTTTAGCACTTCAAATATCACCATCATCACCCACCAAGTATATATCAATATACGCCAGCTCGGTGCTGTACTGAAAGATGCCTATTGATAGTTGACAAGAACTAACTAAATTATTGCGAACATTCTTATTTCGTAAACCATATTACTTTAAATCTTAACGAAGTTATAAACACATTTGAGATTTAGGATCTTCTACTGAAAGAGAGATACGAGAGTGGATTTTCGATTTTCTATATTATGTATTTTCTTATATATGTTTTACTCTTTTTATCTTCTAATATTCTTATGTTTTCTTCATTACAAAGACTTCGGAGGATGAATCTTATAATATATATATATATATATA